>SCLF01189112.1:0-32259 GCA_004367975.1 Mesochordaeus erythrocephalus
CCTTGACTTCCCCCCCCCCCCCCCTAGTATACCCTTAATTGAATTTGTTTTGACTCAACTTTTTAGTGAACATACGCTGGGACCTTGGCCGGGTTCGACTGGCTGGATTTTTCTCCGGCTGGATTTTTGCACTTTTTGAAAATTTGTACCTTTTTTGATCCATTTTTTGCCTATAACTGGGTCACGTGTTGAGATTTTGGGGTCGGTCCTTGAAAGAATTAAAGCTGGAGTCATGACGCGTCGCATAAGCTCACTTTCGAGACAATAGGACATACTTCCCGAATTCACATTTAGACTTCTAGTGGCTATAACTACTTACCAAATCTATCAAATACCCATAGAATTTGATGTTATATGGTTTGACTCCACGATCAAAGCGTTACATTACAAAAGTGCGTACAATTGTTTCTGCTCAAGTTATAGGAACTGGCAATCTTGGGCCAGATTGTACCGCGAGCAATAAATAAGTTTGTACCGTGACGGCTAAACACGTTGACACGAATTGTTTATAAATATGTAAAATATAATTGGTATCGAGTGTTTGATTAGCTCAGTTGGTAAAGCGTTGGTCATGGAAACCAAAGGCGCTGGTTCAAATCCATCATCCGGATATTGAAACTAAGTTCTTACGGCAAAAATAGTTGGAATTGTAGTAATCAAACCGTTGGATTTCTCAGAAAAAAAAGTATACTGCTTCAGTGTATATTCGATAAAAAATGTTCAGTTCTAAACAACATACAATGTTGCGCCTTACCAAATATAACAAACGTTTTTATTTACAATCATTTATGACCATTTTTGGACCGGCATTTCATTCGAAACGATCCTAGATGACTAGGTCCGTGAACATTTACTGCACATTGTGCAACGTTGAGCACTCGAAAACGTGTGGGCATCAAGTATCCACGTATAACAGTGTCTTAAACGTGTATGCAAAGATCACAGGAGCCCGATTTGTAACACCGGTTGCTATTATCGGCAAGATGTCAAGTATAATAGCATATGAACCTGATGATCATAATTCTGTTCTTCGTAAATTTGATCAGAATATTCAGAAGATTCCATTGAATAAATTAATTTACCTATGCGCGTAAGTAGAGTTGGTTGAATTTACGCAAAGGCAGACTCCTACGTGTTAACCTCTTTTAACTAACGTAAATGTGACCTAAAGAAGGCGACATTTAACCAATAAATAGCATAGTTTATCGTTAAGCTACTAATATACTAGTAGACTTATGACTTGTAAACAGAACAACTACGGAATGTTACCCATTTCCGGTGCAATCTCTCGTAAACAATTGGCGTAAACAATATTTTCGTTGGTCTTAACAGCATAAGAAAAGGCACACCTAAAAAAGTACGCCCCTGCGGGTTATCGAGGTCTAACATTCTCCAGAGCGTTAGTTAACATATAATTGTAGGTATTTTGCATAGCCGTGTGCCATTATTCATCATTTAATGGAGCCGAATGCATGGTAGTAGTCTAATTGCCTGTATGCCATTGATACAAAGGTTTAGCCCAAGTAACGGCAAATTGACTTCCATTTTGTTTTACTGTAATAGCATACCGTAAAAATATTGTGTTGGAACGTGCATGTTTTTGATGTTTATTGGGAGAAAGTTGTAAGCCTCAACTACGACACCCCTCTGAAAACTGGCCCCTCCCCCGTATGCCAGGGGATAACTGATCGGTCGACGAGACTTAGTGACCCTGATAGAGTTTTTTCGTGCGATACTGAATCTGGTCTCATAATATCCACACTTATATGGCGTCGTACAGTTAACCGCCCCCCTAAATAAAGACCGTGAAAATACCTTTTTTTTTGAAAAACGTTAATTCTAACACTCGGGGTACGACAACTCACCGAACTAAATTGTACTATATTAAGTAAACGACAGGGAATCCAATAAAATCATCCAAAACATACTCCGATTATTTGTTTTAAAGCTCTGGACCTCGAAGTTCACATTGTCGAAAATGGACAAAATTGATTTTGTCCGTCCTGAAATTTAGTTTTTACGGAGGAAGAGAGATTAGTGAGTAATTCTTTTGAAATCAAGATGGATTAAACTAAACGTAAAAACCAATCAGAATTCAGTAACTTGAAACTGCTGAATGAAAGTGCGTGAATTATTTTCTCTTTTTATTTAATTATTAATTATTTAATTAATTATTTAATTATTTAATTATTTTAGGAGTGGCAACTCCGTTGAGTTGGGGGGGGGGGTAAATCGTATAGTATGGAGACCTATAGGATTCCCAAAAATATTAGACGTCGATGGGTTCTTAAAAGGGTTTTTAGAAAAACATGATGCAGCAAAAAATTATTTCAAATATTTTCGAAATAATAGATAGTTTGGCAGTAACGTAAAACTACTGGGTGGTCTTAATTATAGTTACCGTGACTCACCCGAGATAGGGAGATTATCGAGGGATATTCGAGTAAAAAATACTGCATAAAGTTTTAACTTTATAAAACTAGGAATGAACTGGTTAAAACTTTTTATGGTAATAGATAAGTGCACAGCCTTGGAAAGGCTGTTGTAGTTAGAAATCCTGGAAGTAAAGTATACTTAAACTAGTGCTACACTAGTAGAATTCGTCTATGTTAATGGATAAAATTCTCAGCATTGGACTGCTGATTCTGGAGAAAATCCAGCATTAAGTTACTTTAAACTAGTGTATACTAGTTCAACTCACCATGTTAATAGTGGAAGTCGTCAGCATGGGAAAGCTGATGCAGGTAGAAATCCTGCAATTTTAGGTTATGCTTAAAAATCTGGTTGTTACTAGATGAACTCACTATGGTAATAGTGTTAGTTCTTAGCATGGGAGGGTTGAAGCAGGTGAATCCGCAGAGGATGAAATCAGCGACCTGACGGTTTAAAAAAACTAATATGGTGTTAAGCTTAAGCGCTAACAGCCTAGTCTATAAGTTTAGTAAATATAATTTAGAACTATTACTACACTGGAAAATAGACGGTGAATCCCATCATATTAAGTTGCTGAATGAGTTAAGCTGGATAATTTCAGCTCTTACTTATTAGTTGTTGATGAAGTCAAGCTAGACTAACTCAACTATTTATCACCTCATAGTGACACGTTATACGGTATGAGGGGAAAAACATGACTCAGCAAGTTTTTGTGGTAAAAAACGAAACTGGCATGTTGTCATGAGAAAACATGACGCAGCAAAATAATTGGGAAAATAGTTTTAGTTGTTGACGAGGTCAAGCTAAACTGAGTCAACTAATTTTGCACCTCATAAGTAATACGTTATAAGGTATGAGGGAAAAGCATAACATAACAAGTTGCTGTGGTAAAAACGAAAATCGGCATGTTCGGGAAATTTTGTAGTTGTCAATGAAGTCAAACTAGACTACCTCAACTATTTTTCGCCCCATAAGTAATACGTTATACGGTATGGGGGAAAGATCATGGCACACCAAGCTGTTGTTGAAAAACGGATTGTGACTAGTTGCCGCGAGAAAACATGACGCAGCACACTAGTTGTGAAAAACTTATTAGTTATTGTTGAAGTTAAGCTAGATTAAGACAACTATTGTTTCTCACCTCATAGTAACACGTTATATGGTATGAGGGAAAGAATATGACACAACAAGTTGTTGTGGTAAAAACGGATTGTGACAAGTTGTCGGGAGAAAATATTACGCAGCACAATAGTTGGGAAAAACTTATGAGTTATTGTTGAAGTTAAGCTAGATTAACTCAAATATTCTATCTCGCCTCATAGTGACACGTTATACGGTATGAGGGAAAGAATATGACACAACAAGTTGTTGTGGTAAAACGGAATTCGGTATGTCGTCGTAAAAACATGACGCAGCGCAATAGTTGGGAAAACTTATTAGTTGTTGATGAAGTAAAATTAGACTAACGCAACGATTTTACACATCATAGTAACACGTTATACGGAATGAGGGAAAAAACATGACACAACAAGTTGTTGTGGTAAAAAACGAAATTTGACATCCTGTTATGAAAAATATGACGCAGCACAATAGTTCGGGGAAACTTATTAGTTGTTGATGAAGTCAAACTAGACTAACTCAAATACTTTTCACCTCATAGTAACATGTTATACGGTATGAGGGAAAAAGTATAAGACAACAAGTTGTTGTGGAAAAAAATGAAATTTGGCATGTTGTTGTGAAAAAACTCAGCAAAATATAACTCAACGAAATTTCTCCTAAGGATAACATGTTAAACAATATAAGGGGGATGACATGACTCAGCAAGTTTTATTTGCAAAAAACGGTGTTGGCATGGTGTTGTGGGAAACATGACTCAGCATAGTTATTATGTTATAGTGAAATGGCGTTGTGAAAGTCTCTCCACAACCGCAAAAATGATGTCTATAGGGTATGATAAATAGAATTTAGAACTATTATTAGGCCAGTGGAAATAGGCATAGATCTACATAAAATTACAGTCGATAAAAAAACTCACTCAGCGTAGGCAAAAAGAGTGGGAAAGAGAAAAAACGTTAAAAGTGCAATTGAACCAAGAGACTGTCAATAAAACATGTGATTCTTGTGCTTAATATTAACGTTTCTATAATTTAGAATGTCAGACTCGTGTTTCAAAGAGAAATTCAGTGCTTATGTGACAACGGAATTGGAAAGCAAGAAAGTACTATGGGAACAGTTTGAAAAACTCTCGTTTTGGCCCATGACAAGTCTGTACAGGAAGAAAGATTGCTTAATCAAGTGCTTAATCAAGAAAGAGAGCAACAACTGGAGGTAGTAATCCAAAATTTTGGGAAAAAACGTAAAATTATGTTTAGATTCTGGCAAGAATATGGCTGAATTATACGATTATGCAGCTAAAGCTTTATTTACCAGGAGCGAAGAACAAAAGAGTGTTATGGACAATAGCAGTCCATCGCAGAGCAGAGAAAAAGTAACTGCAAGCGGCGATTGGTTTTCGTTTACGTCAACATAAAGAGACGAGGGCAAAAAAGAAGGGACCTCATGGTAGGGCACTGGGAAAATGTTAGGAGAAGCCAAGGGTTATTAAATGATGTCTGGTGGCCAAAGTTTATGTTCAGTTCAACACATGAGCATAAAACAAATATCAATTTCCAGAACTGGTTGGGGGAAGTTCATCGAGCAGGAGTTTTTGGATAAACTCGGCTAATAGACGTGATGCAACTGTAGTTGATATTATTGACAAAACCGGATATCATGCCATGGACGTTACCCGCTATGTAAACAGGGGGATGGTCAGAGGAGTTTACGCAGACAAAAAATCAATTGGTAAATTTTAGATTATCTCTGATGCCGGAAGGATATGATTTTGTCAGAAGAAAATTGGAGTAGGATATGGAGATTCTAAACTGTTTTCATGCAAATATACTTGCAGAAGTGAGTGGCAAGATCAAGATCACCTCCTGAGAGTGTTAACAAAGCAAAAGGCAGTCCAAAATGGAAATGGATGTGAGAATAAAATCCATCATGGAAAAATGGAAATAGAAGGACTGTTGAGACTGGCGCAAACGGCAGCGACCTTGAATATATTGCACGAAGCAAAAGTTATTCAACAAAAAAATGGTGATTTCACGGCATGGACACCGGACAAAAGTGGCAGACGGTTGGGCAGAACTGGCATTTAGATGGTTAAGTATAGCCATCCTGAAAGAGAAATATATGCAACTCATGATAGTTGCGGTGCAAGTGAAAAACCAGGAAAATGGTGGCAACAAGTAAATTTGGACTCGAAAATCTGTGAATCAGAAATCAAAAGATTAGTAAGCCCAGAGGTGGTAAGAGTACTAAAGAAAGCAATGTTTATTGGAATCCTTAGAGACTGGAAACATTTCCTAGTAAAAGCTCAGAATCAGTTAGCGAGATTTCTGCTTCAGCTGGTAGAAGAGAGCAAGGAAATTTTCAAGGAAAACTCTTGGTTGGGTGGAACAGCTGAATACAAAGGGCCAGAAACTAGACGCAATTATATGGACAACATGGTTTAAACTAGAGGGGAAACCCAAGAATCAGGTCATCGATATTCTGGGACCAGACTTGGTGCTGACAGAAGTGAGGAAATTACGAAGCAAAGTAAACACCTGGAAGGAACAAAATGATGGGTCGTCGTTGGATTCAGCATTACATTCGTTGGATTTATCCCAAGAAGGGGATAGGAATGAAGAATTATTAGTGGATCAAGAGGAGCTAGTTTACATCTTTGATGTAGAAAGCTCGATGAACAATAATAAAAAAACAGCGAAGGGATTCCCTTTCAAAACGGATGGCGAGACTGTTCAAGGAGCAAGATGATTTACAAAGAATGTCGGCGGAAGAACTAGAATTAGATGTGATGTTCCAAATTCCCAAGGAGGATCGAAAAATTCATACGAGGGGAATTAGGAATATTTTGGAGCAACTGGTGGCAGATTGTTCATTGTTAAATGAAGTAATTATGTGCTGCCAGAGAATAGACAAAGTGGAACCGGATAATCTGTTCGCACTGATTCAAACATTCCCGGCGAATTTACCAGAGTGGAATCGAGAAGAATGGATGATGATATATTCTAGGATCCTCGAACTTCTTATCAAAATGGAAGAAGATAAACAGGCTTGACTGGCAAATCTTGTCAAAAATTTTGAAAAGATTGGCAATGAAGCAGGCCATTGTAAACGTGGATCAACTGCCACAATACAGTATTTCTATGAATATTTGCTTTGAAGATGGTTGGCAAATGAATTGGCGTGCAGATTTGATCGAGGAAAAATTCCATGCGGAAAATATTCCGAACATACACGACGGATCAGGGAAGAATTTCTTTCACAACGGATAGGGAGGCAACAGTGACATAAAGAGAGGCGTTTCAAAATCAGCGAATTCTGCTTTATTTTACACCGGCAGAGAAAAGGCCGACCTTTGAAGAATACATCTGTTGGATTCAGTTCGAGTGTAGTTTGAGATGTTACAGCTATAAACTAGATGGAACAAGGGAAGACGTACGAAATAGAACGGATCAATTAGAATATTCCTATCTAACGTTTGGGATTTTTACACATGATAAAGATTGGTGAAAACAACCAGGCAAAAATCATGGATCTAGCGATTTGGAGGAAATGAATTAAATTATTGCTAAACTTAACAGCAAAGAAACAAAGCTGGGAAGTATGGAAAGAGCGCAAAAATTGGTGGATCGATTAAACTGTTCCGAAAAGGACGCGAGGACAAGATGTGGAGATATAGTTGATGCAAAACAATACTCCATACAGATTAGAAGGAATGGGTATAAAAGTCGTTAAGCTCTTACGACAAGCACTGTCAAATGATCTGATAAAAAAACACATTGCGAAGCACAAACAAGATGCTTTGAGAGGAGAATATATTATTTATGCAGACATCAATCTGAGACCTGATAATGAAGGACGGTGATGATAGATCTGACGGTAGAAGAAAATAACGTTAAGAATGAGAGACAGAAAGATCTCAACGAATAGATGATAAATTCGGTGGAGATAGCATATTGAGATTAGCTTTCTGACACGGGATGATCTGAAACCGTTTTCCAGTTTCATACAACCATTATAGGGGGATTTTGGTTTTTGCTCCTCCCTGGCAGTACCAGGAAATGTCAGATATTGGAAGGAAAAAGATATTGGTAAACATCATTTCACGGCTAATGGTTTGAAGAAAGGCGAGATCAGTCCAGGGGACTGAACACATCTATTAAATACGACGGTGAAAATGCAACTTGAAACGGATTCAGACACCAGAACCATAGTGTTTACCTTTTAACAAAATTACCTTTTGTTACTTCACAGAATGGAGACAAGAACCAAGTGGGAAACGAGGACAACCATGGATTCCGGCGGGATTCTGGATAGCGCAAAACGGTACGGAACATTTTCCTCAGACGGCGAATATCCAGAAATACTGGAAGGCGCTGTTGGAAGAAATAATCCGAGAGAGGATATCGTTCAGCTAAATGAGCAATTCCCGCGAAAAATCGATGTCCAGAAAAGAGTGAGGCAAATGAATATGCTGCAAGAACTGACCAGATTTTTCCCATTATGGTGGTAGATGATAAGAAAACGGTACGGGTTACAGCAACCAAGAGTAACCTGAAATGGAATAAATCGTCGATAAAAAAATACAACCGACATACTATAAGGCGATGGTGGAAAAAAGAAAACAACAAGATGAGCACCAAATTCAGCAAAATGTGAAAAAATGGCTGAAGAAGTGGGAAAGTCCAGAAATGCAGATTACTCAAAATTTTTATATTGTTCTATCGTCCCAATTTCTTAAATCCAGGTGAACAATGGCTCTATATAGACCAGAGTTCGCTGGAAAGACAGTTGATTATAACAAAGCAACACAAATAATTTATTCAAATCTCATTGAATACGATTCTTACGGTAGCCGAATTGATTAGAAATAAAGATTCAATTTCTAACTTGCTTGCCACATTGCAAGTTGAGCCACAAGATCTTCAAGGCGCTCAGATTGTTGACTGGTTCAATCAGAAAGTAGGTTTCATAATCAAAAAGAGCTAAAAATTTTAAATTGAAGTTAAAATTCAGATTCAAAGTTGGGAAATTTTCAGGAACAACAAGCAAAGATAGATTGAGTTGCTGTATATATTTTAAATAATAAGAACAAAAATGTTAAGGAAACCGTATTGTCAGTTCAAATAAAAAAAAACAGTAACAGAAAAAAACTTGTCATTGTTGAAAATGAAGAAATTACCGATTTTCCTCAAAAAAGGGCGACACCGTCAAGTTACTAGGTGGAAGAGCTAGTAAGAAGGTGGGAAATTAGTTCAAGGACATGATGCTGATGGACGAGCAGAATGTTCAGGACCGAACTCTTCGAAAATGCTTCACGAGATTTATGAAACTGTTGATAGATATTTGTGGAGCGTGCCGAACGATAATGGCAAGCCAAGATGCGATACAAGAAAATTGGCGGCTGATGGAGATCATTGACAAACGCTGGTTGAAACAAATTCAAGATGAAGGCTTGAGAGTTGATAAACAAACGGGGTGTTTGGACACATCGGCGGCACAAAAATTGCTTTAAATCAACAGTACACCTAGGCCGCGCAGGAGGAGAATGCACTGTTGGAACGGGAAAATACAGCATTTAAAATACTGGAAATGTAGGCCACAAAAAAATTGAGTGTGCTTAAAATTGCATTCGATTTAAGACAAGGGGCGCAAGAACCAGGGCTGGAACAACAACAGCAGACGGGTGATGAAATTGACCTAACAGACTCATTAGAAAAAGGAGAGCTTGAAAACCTGGAAGAGGAGAGCTTCTACTCCAAAATTGGACGGAAAGCAACAAAATTGGGCGGCATTAACAGCAAAAACGGACTTGGTGCAGTTGGAAGTTGTTGTAGAGGAACACAAGGTAAATGTGAAAGAACTGCTGGAAGCATTTCGGCTTCAAACAGTTAAATATTCGGATTTCGGAGATCGCTTAACTGAAATCGAAGAAGAAAGAAAACATGACCGTGAGAGACGTAACAACTTTGAGAAAAAACACTGAAGCAGGTTGAAGAGCTGAAGGCACAATTCAAGAGCCAGGCGGAATTTTGGAATAACGCGAGAAAAATGTCGAACGATTGGAACAAAAATTGGAGACAGAAATCGAAAAGAACAATCCAAAAACTGTGGAACAATCGGAATGGGAAAAAATAAGAACTTCGGTGCATAAGCCGAAGATGACTTGTTCTTCGAAAACATCCGGCAAACCATGCTGGAAAGCGATGGGGAAGCGTGGTGGGATTAGAAGGAAAAAACTCAATCGGAGGAATGCCTAAAAAACATGGCATACTACAACAACTGTTGTCAAACCATTCGATGGATGCTTACGAAGTCCGCAAGTTATGCATCAGAAAAATTCTACGATCAGGCGATGAATCTTAGAGGACTTCTGGTGCATATCAAGCTGGAAAAAACGGAACAGGCAAATAGAATCTGGAAACTATTTGAAGGGTAATCGGCCGAGGCAACAAGCTTCATTGGACAACAGCAGCGTAAATTTAAATTCTGATTCCGGAACATCTTAAAACATCCGAGAATCTGTACGATCGCGTGGAATTAGCCAAGTACGTAAGAGTAAGGGCTAGGGATAGTTCTTTTTCGGAGGGAAAAGGGATTAGGATATAGATCATCCTGAAATGTCGCCAATTGAGGTCACATCCATCAGACAAGAAGATAGCGAATCGTCAGATGAAATCCCGTTACGACTAACAAAACGGGTCAAGAAAGCACCGGCCATCAAGAGGAAGCAGCAACCGAAAAAGACAATCTCGGTAAGGAGATTACAATCCTTCATTAATCTTTCGAGTGAAGGAATGCCAGATTCTTCGGAGAACGAAAAAATTATTCAGGCGACGACGGAAAGAGAAAGTTCGAATTACATCTCATCGGACGGGGGAAGATCGCTAAGATCGACGGCAACATACTCCTCCTTGGTTTCGTAACGACAGAAAAGGTTATCTCAGCAAGCATCCAAGGAAGTAAAGGGGTTTTGTTTAGGATGAGGACGAAAATCGCGAAAGCGAAGAACGTCTGCAAAGAAAGATGCAAGCTATGCAGAGACAGCATCCGGAGCAGGATCCAATGGCGGATGACGAGCTGACCGAGATGGAAACAGAGACAAAGAAAAAGCAGCGAAAAGGAGGAAAAAAGTGAGTTAGAAAAATCTAACTCATAAAGTAAGTGAAATTTCACCAAGAAAATATTCTGTCGTTGCTGCATTTTTTGCTTATCTGTACCTGATTAGCAGGAATTTTTATTGTTGGTAAAAACCGTAACAAATATATCATGCATTTATCCCAAGAAGTGTTATGGATAAAGAATTTATTAAGACGGGGCAGAAATGCGACACAGTGTGAAATATGAGTTGTGACGGTGAGTGAAACATTTGTGGAAACAACTCAAAAAGAGGTCAAGAAGTTGTTAAAAGGTGTGCATTCAATGGAGTCATGAGTCAGTAATAATGAGGACTGAGTTGGGAAAACATGAGTCAGCACGTTAGCATGCCAAAATGACTATGGTGATAAACAAAAATTTTTCCAATATACTACTGTTAGTTACCAATATACTACTGTATAATTTCTAGGACCGTAAGGAGAAACATTAGTCAGGACTTTATTATTGTAAAATGAATAAGAAGTGAAGAACAAGTTAGTTAGCACTATATTTACGAAGTGACTAACATGGCAATAAAAAACATTAGTCAGCACTTTATTACCATAAAATGGATAAGAAGTTAAGAACGAAAATTAGTTGGTACTATATATAATTACGAAAACTAATTACGAAAACTATTAGTCAGCACTTTATTAGTATGAGAGGAATAAGAAGTTAATAACGGAAATTAGTTAGCACTTTATAATTACGGAGTAACTAACATGTTAATGAACAAGAAATTAACGAAAAAACGTTAGTCAGCATAATGGGCGTAGCAGAGATTAGGTCTCACCAGAAAGATGCGATCTTGGCTGATTAATACTTTGGAAAAATAAGTAGGCTAAGCGGTTCGCTCACCAAATATTAGATACATTCTTGTTTTACAAAGAAAAGTTTTACCAACATAGTGGCAGAGATTAGCGGAATATATACGAAAACATGACTCAGCAAAAAAGAATAGGAAAATTATGTTGAGTCATGGTCGGCTAAAATCAGTCTAATAATGAAATAACTCTAGACAGAGAAGTCGAGAAACGAAAATGAAAGGCAAAGTTATCAAAGGAAAGATGATATGCAAGAAAATCAGTAACGAAAGTTAAAAAGGAAAGTTGATTTTAAATTTAAATTCAGATACCCAAAAAATAAAATAAAATTCAATGTCCGAAAGTGGCAGCACTGGACAAGAATTACGGAGGCAAGAGAGGATCCTATGCATTAGTGTAAGTGTACGGAGAAAATACGGGAGGATCTAGGAAAACTGCAATCTCCTTATTTCGGACCCAAATGTGCATGTATAATGGCGCAGGAAAAGAGAGGTGACGAAGATTTTCTAACACCTCTAAAGTTTGTTCCGCCATCAGTCAGACCAGTGAACAGAAGGGGAGCAATGGTAATGAACAGGGAAGGAAAGTTACAAGGTCCACTTTTCTATCATCAATGGGTGACGAAGAGTTGGGAATTATGGGATTGGTTCCACAAATTTCAGAACAAAGAAAGTCGAAATACAAACTGGTCAGATGTATATTTTCGGCATGATAAAGACTTTTATGCGGGAATTATATCGGATTTCAAGCAGCTAGCAATGCTGATGATACCAGAGATCTCAGGTTTACGAAATCAACATCAAGCCTACGAAGCATTACATGGAGGAGTAGATATTTTTGAGAATATAGCTCCGGTTACAATGGAAAAAGCTAAAAAGTTCCGAGACAAGGGAAAAATAGCAAGGAACGCACTAACTCACAAACAATATGAAAGTATGCAGCGTAGAAAGGAGAGCAGATGGGAAAAGAAGGCAGAATAACGAAAAAGGAAATAATAATTGACCGGAAAATAAAGACGCATCGAATGGAGGAAGCGTGGCAACAACTCAATACAAACAAATTACGCAAGGAACTTTTTTGGAAAAGAAGAGCAGAAACGTTTGAGAACTGGTACAGTAAAACGAAGGAAATACCGCTAAAAATTACACCTGCAGGGAAAATAATAAGACCGATTATTTTCAAATCTGACGAGGTAATGTTGCAAGCGAATAGGGAATTTGTAGTTAAGACTCTGGAAGATTTGTTGAAATTAGGATAAATTAGACTCATGAGGGAGTATGAGAGAACAGAGTTACAAACGCCATTAGTTTTAGCAGCATTGGATACAAAACCAAGGATTTGCTTTGATGGTGGAATCATAAAAAAACATGGAGGAACTTTCGGCGCCGTGCAAAACGGAAGGTCTACAACGCATTTTAGAAGTGATTAAATCTGGCGAAAGTATTGGCATATATTAGAAAGGAGTTGGCTAAACTGTAGAAAATTAGACGAAAACATGATCCAGCAGCATCTTTTCGGTACAAACATGACTCAACAGTCGTTTGACAAAAATCTGGGGAAAACGTGACTCAGCAGTTCTAATTTGCTGTTAACAAAAACATGACTCAGCAGGTTTCTCAGGTTTGGAGAAAACGTGGCGCAGCAAAATGAAACAAAGGTTAATGTAAAATTATAAAGACTAATACGAGAAAATATAAAAAGATATAGACACTGTATGTTAGGAAACAAGCCAGAGAAAGTCTGGTGAGAATTAATTGATAAGTATTTAGGAAATGAGGAAAAAACATAATATTTATTAAGATTGAAATCTGCGAAATTAAAAGTATGTCTGAAGAAGAAGATTTTAACACGTTATTGATCGGTGTAATGAGAGATCGAAGGGAAAGACATCTGGAACGAGCGAAAAAGGGTCTTTCAAAGGAAGTGAACGTAAGACAAGACGTGGACAGTAGAAGACTGGTCGTACAAGACCCTGCAGTACAAGGTAACGAAGGAGTTATAGAATTACTTGAAAGGGCAATAGATAGGACAAAACTGGCCCTGGAACGAGCGGAAACAGTGGAAAATATCTTGGTAACAATGATTGAAAGACACGAGCAATTGAAAGCAGGAGCAGCTCCACAAAATCAACGAGATACCAGAATTTTGGCGTTAAAAATAAAAGACCCGAATGATAAACAGACTAAAGCAAGTAATAATACGTTGCTGGCGTTATCAAATTTCGAAAAATATCAGGAGAAACTGACGAAGTTGGCGACGCAAAAGGACACAATATTTTCAAAAATGGGTTTTAGCTCCGGCATATTTGGACGAGATGCTGCCAGATAGAGAGAATTATCGAAAGCTGTTGCATAACAAAGCGAAAAAACCACGCTACGTGGCAAAAGTGACAGCAAAGAAGGAAACATACAGGAAAACATACAGAAATTCAACTCTTTGCAAGAGGACAGAGAATTACAGAGGGACGGAGAATTACAGAAGCACGGAGAATTACAGAGGCTCTTACAGAGGACAGCGAGGTACAGGACGAGGAAATACGGCTTATCGAGGATATTCGAGAGGAGGTCAAGTTTTCCGGGGAAACAAAGATGCTTCAAGACAAGTAGAGAAGGTCGCAAGCAAAGATAAGAATGCCTACCAACAACGAAGTAAGTCTTCCACAATGAAAGGTACAGTCAAGCCAAAAGTTTGTCTTCTCAGACAGTCCAATTGGGTCAAGACAAGCAGTATGTTTAATTTAATGTATCAAGGCACAGAATCGTCAGCCACATCCAACTCATATCTGTAGACTTAAAAACTTTTTGCTGCATAACATTAATTTAGATTTTGAAAGCAAAATATTGTTTGGGGCTGAAATTAGAAAGGTTCAACAAGATGTAGCCTTGCGAACGAAACCAAGGAAAAAACAAGCACCAGTGATAACGGTGGGATAAATTGAAATGGTTGGCTAACGCATTATGGAGTGACACATAATGTAGGAAGAAAGATACCCTATTTAATAAAAAAGCGGCCAGCACGATAACTTACTTAACAGTTTTTATCAGCTGCT
Source organism: Mesochordaeus erythrocephalus (assembly GCA_004367975.1). Taxonomy (NCBI): domain Eukaryota; kingdom Metazoa; phylum Chordata; class Appendicularia; order Copelata; family Oikopleuridae; genus Mesochordaeus; species Mesochordaeus erythrocephalus. Next base: position 14,557 of record SCLF01189112.1, read on the forward strand.
ATCGTGAGTGTTCAAATATTTTAAAATGCCGCCCAACTAGTACTCACTTGACGAATCAACTTGACCAATCAGAATCGATTTTAAGTCAACCACACCACACGTACATGCATCACATAACCAATCAGAGTTTTGTATGTGGGACTTATCAGTCGGAGGGTCCTATAAGTCCGAGGGTCTGATTGTGTTGACAAACAATTATGATTTCTTCTTTTTCTCGGGAACGCTGAAGACGAGGGGCAGAACGTTTTTATGATAATACATGAACGAGTGCGAAATAGAAAAAAGGATATTGTAAGAACACAGAGCAAATATACGCAGCGAGTTAACAGTACCACCGGACGGCACAGATAGTACTCTGTTAGAGATATATAGCGAGAGGCGAGATGTTATATTTCGTTTAACCCCCCGAAGAACTGTATGAGCAAACTACACACTTGCAAGGTATTTTAACCCGCGTGCGCACTTATGTGCTTTTCACCCTCACACAATAACCGTTATTGCTAATTCTTGTTTGAAAAGGAGGACATTTTGAATAATTAAGAAAAAGTACCCGGACGCCCCATACACGACCCAAAAAGAGGACATGTTCGGGGAAAGGAGGGCTGATGGTCGCTCTACTACAACTACATAACGTGTTAGGAAATCGGGGCCAATTCTATGAGAATAAATGAAGTCCACAATCGTACGCGTCGAATGAGACCAATTTCGGGGAAAATCGGAATTTTTAAAATACTCTGAAATTTATGGCAATTAGAGTACACAAATGTGGGTTCGGAAAGTATGTCCGATTGGCTGGAAAGAGCTTATTCGACGCGCCGTGGCTCCACCTTCAATTCTTCTCAAAGGACCGAGTACACAATTTTCAACAAGTGACAAAATCACAAAGTTTTCACTTTTCGATTTTGTTACGATCTAGTAAAACCTCGGCATAAAAACTAAATTTCAAGACGGTCAAAATCAATTTTGTCCATTTTTGAACAATGTGATTCTTGAGGTCCATAGCTTTAAAACAAATTATTTGAGTATGTTTTCCATCGTAGTTACATATGGCAGCATTGTACAGTTTTAGGTCCGTTGCATGTAGGTAGTGATCCCAATGCAACAGTGTAGCACCGCGGCTGATTCAATAGTGTGCTCGTCTGATGTCGCTGGAACAGTAAGTTTTTGTACACTGGGTGTCCATTTGCGTGTGACCAAATCGTTACCATAGAGCAATGGGTTTCCTGTGGTGGCAGCGACTGTAATCTTGCTTTGAATTTGTGTGTTAGTAATAACTTTTGTTTTACATTATAATATAGCACGTTTCACTATCGGATTTCTTATTACTTATTCATCGCCTATTAAACCAACTATTATTGCTGCGAAACTGTATATTGTGCCGGCTTTGCGCTTGTGGTTTCCAGTCGCTTTGTTTCCATTTCTTGCGATGTGCTGTCGTTGAACTGTTTGGTTGTTTATTTTTGTCGATGACCTTTATTCTCGCGATCTACTGTCGCTGTGTTATCACGTCTGTTAACCATTTCGTTTTCTGTGAACCTGCGATCTGCTGTCGCCCCGTCTTTATGCCCATTTTTTTTTTGCTTTTCATTTATTGTATTAATTTCATTCCCGTGCTCATTATTCGTGGTTGAGCCAATTGGTGGTTCATGCCAATCCATCCCTCCTTGGGATTCTTCTGTTATTCGTCTGCAGGTATTATCGATTCTCTTTGTCGACTGATCCATTTTCATGTGGTTTTCCTTTTCCAATGATGGTGCTGCTCCCACTCTATTTGAGCCTTCATGTTAATTTACTTGGGCTACATCCTGTGCGGGTATCTCGTTTCGACTTTTATCTCTTGTATTACTCCGTATTTCTGTTATTATTTGATACGTGGCCAGGTTTTTCAGGATTAACCTCTGACTGGCTATCAAATACGGGAAAGTATGTGAGTACTTTCTTTAGAAATCGTGCGCGAACTTGTTTATTTCTCGGTTGGAACAGTCTCTTTTATGTGTTCTGTTAGGATACAGGTATTTATGAATTGGTTGTAGCTTTTGACAATCCATTTGACATTTGAAAAGGGTTTCAATATCTTTTTGAATTCTGTATTGGACGTAAAGTTCTTAATTCGTGCTTTTTCCATATACCCAAATTGTTGGACATACTATGAAAAGTCCGTTGCGTGTAATTTTGTAAAGTACATCTGCGCTAACTTTAAAGTATTATGAACTTGTTCATGCGAACAGTCCGGTGGCATATTACCTAATAGTGAATCTAGATCTGATGGCTTACCTGCAATATGGTCAATTGGATATGTAATGCTATATAGTGCCCCTTCACTAATAGTTCGTATATTTAGGATGTTTTCTTTCGATGTTTCTCCGAAACTAAGTATTTTATCCTCATGGTCTATGTTATACGTGCTAAAACGTAGATATAAATAGATAGACAAATTTTTATTTGTCCGATTTTATATCTGAATATGTAGAATACTGATATGTTATCTATTACCAAGTGTACTAGATCGTTTCCTATTATACTTCCAAGCGTTATTAAAATCATATATAGGCTTTTTAATTCTAAATTCGATATAGACCATAAGTGTTCTGAATTAGTCAACGATTGAGAATGAAACGCAATTATTTCCAGTTTACCGTTTTGTTCTTGATACAAAACTGAACCTAAACCTTTCGTTAACTTATTTCGATAATTCATTTTTGGATGTTTTCAAAACTTCCATTTAAGAATAGTCGATTTCGATGTTAGCTAATATAAACTTTTTGCTATAAAAAAAAATTCAAACTAGTACTGAGTTAGTTTCGCATAGTTTTAGGAGCTCGTAGATTTTCCGTACGTTCGCAAGTTATTCAATGTAAGTGGGGTTGATTTTATGCTCTCATTGCCAAAATCTATGTCGAATAGAATTCGAAACTTTTCATTGAAAAAATTGGTCGAATATTCGGCTAAATCATAGTTAAGTGGACAAAAATAGGCTTCGTAGGGCCACGTATTATCCCGCAAACTTATTTTTATAGATTGTCGATAACTTCATAATTTATCTTTAAATAAGGTGACCACTGCTGTACCATTCTATTAACATTCAATTGATATAACTAAAATGCATGACAGAGCAATATTCACAACTTAAATAATAGACGGTACAGTTGGTCAAGATCGAGTTGGTTAAGAATTACCTCCTTTTTTATTTATACCAAACACAATATAATAGAGCTAATTTAGCACTCCGTGGTAACAAACATATTCCAGTCAGTGTGACTAGATTTCCATGATTAAAAGGGATGTCCCATCTGTGATAAGTGCTACATTCCAATTGGGAATGACATACAATTATGATTACTGAATACTTATTGACATAAACTGTAAAATGTTAAACGCGGAAATTTTATGTAAGCTGCCTTACTACGCAAGCATTCTGAACTTCAAAAGCAGCTTGTTTTGAACAAAATCTATTGAAAATTATATGATTTGAACGCATATTCATCTTTAGCAAAAATGAGGTTAAATTGACAACTACGCGAATTCTGGAGATTATTCGATTAATCTCTGGAACCAAAAATGTACAATTGTTTGCCTAAGGTTTATATAAAAAAATAAGTTCCTGAGGGGTCTAGAGAGCAAAAGGTCAGTTAACGGGAAATAGTGGGTCTGATAGAGTTTTTCATTGCGGTTCCGGATCTATCTTCAAACTGCCAAAATTGATACTCCTTCGTAAGCTAACCCCCTCTAAAAACAAAAATGAGTCGAATATAGTTGACTTTGACCGTCCTGAAATATAGTTTTAACGGAGTTGTTTAGAGTCGATTTTTTAGTGGACATACTTTGCGATCTTGACATGTTTTCTAAATCGTAATAAAATCGAAAAGTGAAAAATTCGTTATTTTGTCACTTTTTGATAATTTGTACCTTTTTCGGTCCAGTTTTTGGCATATAACGGGTCACGTGTTAAGAATTCGGGGTCGGTCCTATGAGAATAATTGAAGCTTGTGTTGTGAGGCGTTGAATAAGACCACTTTCGAGCCAATCCGACATACTTCACGAAATGTGGGTTAACTGTATGAAGGAGTAGAATTTTGGACATTCGGAATGAGATGAAAAAACCGCAAGAAAAAACTCTATCAGACTAGTAAGTCTCGTTAACCGACCTTTTGGTCTCTAGACCCCCGGACTGGATGTGACGCAAAAAAAATCCGGAAATTGCGGAAAATTCCGCGTCATTTCCTCTCAACCGATTCCCGCGCCAAAATTGTCAGAATAGATGTGAATTTCAGAAGAATACAATTGGCGGTTAATTAAGGTAATTAGGCAAATGAACACGCGCGTGACTAATTACCAACTCAGTGGAACGACACAATATTTATTATTGAATATTTGCGGGTGTTGATGGATAAACAGCGTTCAACATAAATAATCTCGAGACTCAATGGATATTTATCAATGGACCGATATTTTCCCAAAAATATAAAAATAATGAGACTTATTCATTGGGGAATTAAGGAGATAATATCTTCGCGTTATAATCGAACAGTTGGAGAATCATCAGAAAGATGTGATCCACGAAGTATCGTATTCATAATCGTGAAATATTAACAAATATCGTTTATTCTTTTTCGATAGATAAAATTTCTAAACATGTCCTTCGATATCGCCAGCAATGTATCAAAGTCATCCTTAGATCCATTGAATCGATGTCGATAACCTGTGAAATTGAACTTTTACTTAATTCGCTAGCTTCACTAGAAGTAGACGAACTGAAAGACCATTATTTGGGACGGTAAATAATTCTGAGAAATAATTCTGACAATTTTGGTGCGGGAATCGGTTGAAGTCTTGACTCGCTGATATTTCATTGATAAATATCCATTGAGTCTCGAGATTATTTATATGTTGAACTCTGAAGTCTTCACCCGCTGTGAATCCATCAACACGCGCAAATATTCAATTCATAAATTAGAATCCCATGCAGCCGATAAGTATCCGAATTCGTATAATCAACACACATCGAGAAATGAACATAGATAATTTCTAACAAGAGAAACGATTATATTATGTAATATATTAATATTCAGAATGTCACTTAGTGTAGAGAAGTGTATAGAATTAGTCAGAAAAGCAACATCGGACAATGATCGAATGGCAATTTTATTATTAGTTGCGAAACATTCTGATGCTTCTAGATTTGATGACGAAATGTCTGAATTATTGATGGACAGTCTATCGTATCCATTTCTTAGAAGATTGATAAAATCGGCAGAAACTGATGATACTTATCGTCCGTTGGCGGCCATTTTTGGCCATATGATGTTACGATGCGACAAATATTATTCTAAATTGAAAGATAGTAAATTATTGGATATTTTCATGAACTTCCGGTTCGAAACAATGGATGAATTATATTGCGCCCTGATAATTACAAAGACCGAAGATCAAATTAAAGACAAAGTGGGGGTGAGATGCTTTATGTCCAATGTCTGCTTATTATTAATTGAGTTATTTTTGTTACCCCCCCCCCCCTTGTACAAAATAAAGCAAAGCACTTTTTTATACTTTAGCACAGAACAATTTCATTAAAAGTGAAATGTTTTAATGGCTAGAGAAAAGCTGTCAAATTGATATATTTTATATAATAAAGTAAAGTTTCTAACGTCCGGGGGACTGTTTTGTGCCAATAATAATAGTTAACTCCTGTGAACCGTTTTGGCACATAACCCCTGTGAGCCGTTTTGAGCATTGTAGGCTCATGACTCATCGCTAATTTGTTTGTTATTTTGCTATAAATGGAAACACGGAACAACTCAGTTATTCTGATTAGAAATTTTTCGACGTAAATGTTCGAATTTTTAGGTTCACTTCCGGTTATAATTTTGGACCGCGAGTTTTCTCAAAATCTGCGCCATAGAATTTTATCTGGAAATCCTGGTCAACGTTTTTACATATAAGTCATAAATAGAAAAAATGTGGAACGTTTCCAATTATCATTTGTAAGGTACCCCACCTTAGATCGGGCCACTTATATTTTTTGAAGGCATTTCCTGACTAAAATTTATCCCACGCAAAAATTCTTTATCACTCAACTCCAAAAACTCATTTTGAGCACAACAGTATTTTTGGTGGTAATCAATATTTGTGTGCTCAAAATGACAGTTACTTCCAGTTTTTTACAAGGGGCTTTTACAAGGGGGTTTACCACGCAGGTTAAGTGACTTACCAGACACTGGGACCAGAGGATATCACCTGACAAAGAGTCCATGTTTAACAAATTATTTTTACTGTTGGATAAGGATGGAGTTGATAAAATGACGAGTCTGGCGCTTGATATATTTTATCACGCAAAATTTGACATTACATCACGGTAGGGTGAGGAAATGTGCCACAAAAAACGGGACCTTTTCTGAAAAATTGTCGCGTAGTGGGTTATAACCGAAACGGCCAGTAAACAATTCTATGAAATATAGTTACTTTTGTGCCCTGATTTTAGACCAACCTTAAAACAATGTCCCGCTTTTTGAGAAAACTGATCTGCTCACCCTACATCACGGGTTAAAATTCTGGAACGATTATCAATGATGTTTACAAATTCCCCAATCACCGGTAGATTGGAAATACAAAAATGGATCTGTATATTTTTGGATGATATTAGTGTAGAAGAGTTCATTCCATTTCACAATGCCGAATGGCTTATTGAACTTTCAAATGACCTAATATCGAACCTAAAATCCAAAAACGATCTACTCGCTAATGCTATTTGGCCAATGCTTACTCGCATAGCCAATTTGTTTACTCTAGGATGGGAATATCATAACTGCTCCATCTGCGATCAATTAAAAGCAAAGTTTCCCAAATTCTGCCAAAATTGATCCATATTAACCCTCTCGGCAAATATCGTTCATTCAAATTTGAAGAAAATAAAAGAAATTCCCAAAAAAAAGAATGTTGGCAAATAAATTTTGTATTACTGATTTTAAATTCTAACTCCTAGGGGTTAACTATCAAAAACTGTAGCCATTTTTAAATGAAATATTCCGTAAAAGCCGAGATTAGTGGAAAAATTTCCCAAAAGGACTTCGAAATGTTGCTTCAATTGTGTTTTGTGGAAGTTCGACATGCCATCCAAACAAAAAGCACAACCCTGATCTTATTATTCGAATTATCTGACCAATATCTGGACATTTTTACCAATGCACAGGATTCCCAAATTCTCTTAACCAAAATAACTGACGAAATGCTCGAACGGTTAGAATGTCAATTAGCAGGTCTTATCGCTTTCATTGCTGATTATATTTATACATCAGAAGACGAGTCTGATGTATCACTACTGCCTTGTCTAGGGTGTAATTTTATTTCTTTTTCGACATTCATTCTAGAAAACAATTTGGTTGATAATTCGGTTGGTAGTCTTCGTTGCAACCGATGTTAATCATTGATGACGTCATCACTTTTTTAATTTTTGTAATTATGACGTCACCACTTTTGTAAGGTTTGTAATTGATGACGTCATCACTTTTGGAATTTTTTGGAAATGTTTGTAATTGATGACGTCCCACTTTTTTAATTTTTGTAATTATGACGTGACCACTTTTGTAAGGTTTGTAATTGATGACGTCCCCACTCGTATTTTTTGTTTTAATTTTCGTAATTTATGACGTCACCACCGTTGCAATTTTTTATGATTTTTTATAAACTCTTGAAATGTTTGATATTTTTGAAACTTTTGTACTTTTTGAAATGATTGGAATTACGACGTCACCGCTTTTTTTAGATCATTTTTGGATTCACCGTAAAAAGTGTACCAATAAAAAAATCGGTTTTAATTGCCCGATTAAAGTTGGTAAGACACCCATGTCAAAATTGCCCCCCCCCTCCCCATTAATTCAAGTAACAACTGATACGTTAACCAGCTTTAGTGAGTCTGATAGAGTTTTTTTCTAGCGGTTCGGAATCTGTGCTCTTAATATCCAAAATTACACGGCTTAGTTAACCCCCATGAAGACAAAACGTGAACCTACGGGTCTCCAATGCAGCCCCCCCTAGAGTGTCCCCCGGGCAACTTATTGGCCAACGAGACTTAGTGAGTCTGATAGAGTTTTTTCTTGTGGTTCAGAATCTGTTCCCAGACTATCCGAAATTACACTCCTTCGTACAGTTAACGACCCCAGGGCATCCAATAAAAGTATCGGCAGTATACCACGGTTATTCGTTTTAACGCTACGGACCTCGAAAGTGGACCCCCCCCAACATAGGGGTTTTTGCGGTTGTTTTGAGTCAAATTTTCAGTGAACATACTTTGGGAAATTTTTCGGTCAAGTTTTTGGCCTATAACGGGTCACGTGTTAAGAATTCGAGGTCTGTCCTATGAGAAGAATTGAAGCTTGAGTCATGACGCGTCCAATAAGCCCACTTTCGAGCCAATCGGACGTACTTCACGAAGTCACATTTTTTGACTTAACTACATAACGGGTCTATGAGAAAATCTATCAAATACCCTTAAAATTTGATATATTATAGGCTCAAGTTATGGTAATTTTAAAAAGTGAAATATTGCGAAATTTTAAATTCCACTTTTGGTAATGTAAAACTTTGATCGTGAAGTCAAACCCTATAAGATATCAAATTTTAAGGGTATTTAATAGATTTTCTCTTAGACCCGTTATGTAGTTAAGCCAAACAATGTGACTTCGTGAAGTATGTCCGATTGTCTCAAAAGTGGGCTTATTCGACGCGCCATGACTCAGGCTTCAATTCTTCTCATGGGACCGACCTCAAATTCTTAACACGTGACCCGTCATTGGCCACAAACTGGACCGAAGAAGTTACAAATTTTCAAAAAGCATCCCAAGGTCCCAAAGTATGTTCACTAAAAATTTGACTCAAAACAACCGCAAAAAACCCTATATCGGGGGGGGGTCGAGGTCAATTTAGTCTATTTTGACAATGTCTACTTTCGAGGTCCATAGCGTTAAAAAGAATAACCGGAGTATATTGCCGATAATTTTGTTGGATGCCCTGGGGTCTTTTGACAGGAACCAACCGAATTGTCAACGAAGTGTTTTTTTGTAATTACACCCTACACGTCTACAATTTTTGTCCAATTGGCTGGACTGTGAAGAAAGAGCCGAAACGAGTCATAATATCGCCAACGAGTTAATTTCGTGTTCCCTCCTGGCCCTGAAGCACGATGTATCATTATACTGTAGATTTCTTTCTGGCTTTTACAAAGCTACTAATGATGGAACTGCTGCTGAGCACTATTTTACAAATATTAATTTCATTAATTCTCTGAAATTAGGACTCAAAGTTGACGATGAACACACTCTCACTATGATTGGCCAAGTATTGATAGAATACTGTATTTTTATTGAAGTAAAGTGAAAAATATTTGTCTCATGCTTTTACGACATCTTTGTGTTACATTTTGTGCGAAATATTTGTTTCACATTTTGTATGAAATTTGTATCACATTGTGTGATATTTATGCAACATTAGTGTGACATATTTGTGTCACATTTTGTGTGCCATATTTGTGTCACATTTTGTGTGCCATATTTGTGTCAAATTTTTATGTGCCATATTTGTGTCAAATTTTTATGTAAATTTTAATGTGTCACATTTTCTTAGGCGTAGTTGTGTCATATGTAATAATCAAATATGGTTTGACCAAGTAAAACACGTGTGTCAAAAGCAGCCCCTCCCCCCCTATGCCCTGGAGGCACTTATCGGTTAACGCGACTTAGTGTTTTTCCTTGCGGTTCCGAATCTGTTCTCAGAATGTCAACAATTACACGGCGTCGTACAGTTAACCCCCATAAAGACAGAACGTGAAATAATTTGCTTTTGAAAAAAACTTAATTTTAACTCATGGGGTATGGCAGTCCACCGAACTAAATCGTTCTACATTAACTAGGCCCCTGGGCATCCAATAAAAGCATCGAAAACATACTGTGATTATTTATTTTAAAGCTATGTACTTAGAAAATCACATTGTCGAAATGGAAACATTTAGTCCTGTATTTTATTTTTACACAGGTGTTTAGAGTCGAATTTTTAGTGAAAATACTATGGGATGGTGGCATGTTTTCTAAATCATAACAAAATAGAAAAGTGAAGAAGCCGTGATTTTGTCACTTTTTGAAATTTTGTAATTCCATTTTTGGGCTATAACTGGGTCACGTGTTAAGAATTCGGGGTCGGTACTATGCGAAGAATTGAAGTTGGAATCATGACGCGTGGAATAAGTCCATTTTCGACCCAAACGGACATACTTACCGAAATCGGATTTTTTGACTTTACTACATAACGGACATATGAGAAAATCTATCAAATACCCTTAAAATTGGATATGCTATAGGGTTTGATGTACAAGTGTTTCTGCTCAAGTTATGGTAATTTTAAGAAAGAATATATTTTCGTTACTTTTATTGGATCTCTTATTAAATCTAGCACGATTTAGTTCGATGAGCTGCGGTGCCCCATCAGTTAAAATTAATGTTTTTTCAAAAACAGATTATTTCGCGTTCTGTCTTTAGGGGGAGGTTAGCCGTACGACGCCGTTTAATTTTGAACATTCTGAGAAAAGATTCGGAACCGCAAGAAAAAACTATCAGACTCACTAAGTTTCGTTGACCGATAAGTTGCTCCAGGTTATACGGGGGGGGGGCATTTTGAGCCACGTCTAAAACGTACAGTTTTTCACTTCTTTAAAGACTCGACAGTCAACCTTGATGGGGATATAATTTCAATCGCAACAACATTAATATCCACGTGTATCGATAAGACAATTCTCTTTACTTTATTGTTTAAAATGTTTGGTTTGGAGATGTCCCTTTCTGATATCCACAAGGACTGTGTCACCAAAGGCATCGATTTTCTTAGGAAAGTTAGAACCTGATTTTCAAGGAATACGCTATATAATGCCTGAAGGCTATTTCAATATATATAAAATTTAATACATGAAAAAATTCAAAATATACAAAATTTTTGATGTTTTGAAATTTTTGACCTTTTGGAAATTTTGATCTTTTGAAAATTTTGAATTTTTTGATATTTTGAAATTGGTGATTTTTTTAATTTTTGATCTTTTGAAATTTTTGCCGTTTTGAAATTTTTGATGCTTTAAAACTTTTGCTATTTTGAAATTTTCGATCTTTGAAATTTTCGATGTTTTAAAACTTCTACTGTTTTGAATTTTTTGATGTTTTAAAACTTTTGTTATATTGAAATTATTGCTATTTTGAAATTATTGCTATTTTGAAATTTTTGCTATTTTGAAATTTTTGCTAACATTTCTGGTATCAGTTCCTACTCGGCTCGAAACTGTACTAACTGCTATAAGTGAAGGTTATTTAGATGGTGAATTGAGCCTACAGTTTATTGATAAGGATATCCCAGGAATACCACAGATTGATATTAGTTGGATACGTTGCTGTCATTATCTAATAAAATTAATAAGAATACATCCTGAATTGAAAACGAACATGTTGAATTCACGATGGCCAACTGAGATGGACAAATATTTGATAAAACAAGCAAATTATGACAAAGCACCCGCCGATATGAAGGTTATCACCATATTTTCTACGTTCCTCGACCTGCTAAACTACAAATAAAACTATCAAAACTGGCCTCCTACAATCCTATCAAAACTGCCCCCCAAGCGGGTCTGTTAACGAGACTTAGTGGGCCTGATAGAGTTTTTCCTTGCGGTTCCAAATCTGTTTTCAAATAAAATTTTATAGAATGTTGTCGATATATCTAGAAGAGAGTGGAAGGGTTGAGCAACTTTTCCCGCCAAATGTATTTGTCACGAGTCAAGGCCGGAAGTTGGGTCACCATGACTTTTTATTGGCTGGATCGTTCATTACATTAACCGTTAAATTGTTTGGTAAGTTTTAATTATATATTAAACAGAACATTATCCTATTTAATTAGGCGGTAAAGGTGGATATGGTCAATTGCTGAAAGACTTTGGTAAAGAAACCGCCTTATCTAGAAACAAAAAATCGATGCGAGACTTGTCAGGTATTTCTACTAAAATCATTTGAACGTATCGACCATGGTTAATTTTCACGGGACGTGCCGTAGTCCCCTACCACAATGGTACACTTATCCAAAGCAGCCCCCAGCCTCTTCATTAAGCACCTACACTATTAAGGAGACTTAGCTAGTCTGATAGACTTGCGGTTCCGAACCTGTTTTCAGAATGTCCAAAATTATACTACTTCGAACAGTTAACCCTAAAAAACCGTTAATAGGTCAAAAATACCTTTTTTTATAAATCGATAATTTTAACTCATGGGGCATGCCAGCTCACCGAACTAAATCGTGGTAGATTAACTAGGGCCCTGGGTATGCAATAAAAGTATCGACAACATACTGCGATTATATTCTCTAAAGCTATGCACCTCGAAAATCACATTGCCAAAATAGATACAATTGACTTTGACCCCCACTAACATAGGTTTTTTTGGCAGCTGTCCAGAGTCAAATTTTTACTGACGATACGTTGGGACCTTGTCCGATTTTCTACGGCCGTGTTTTTGCAGCAGTGAAAAATTCGTGATTTTGTCACTTTTTGAAAATATGTACTTGAGAAATCCCATTTTTGGCCTATAACTAGGTGGCTATAACTACATAGCTAATCTATCAAATACCCTTAAAAGGTGATATGTTATAGGGTTTGGCTTGACGGTCAAAGTTTTACATTACCAAAAGTGCTTACAATTAATTCTGTTCAAGTTACGGTAATTTTAAAGAGTGAAATATTGTGAATATAGTGTGACCATAACTTGAGAAGAATCAATTGAACGCACTTTTGGTAATGTAAAACTTTGATCGTCAAGCCAAACCCTATAACATATAAAATTGTAAGGGTATTTGATAGATTTTCTCATAGACCCGTTATGAGCGGGTGGGACGCGGGTTACGTGAGGGGTGTTGGTCGGATTGGGTCGAAAGTGGGGATTGACTCTCAAGCTCCAATTCTTCTCAGTGGACCGACCCCGAATTCTTAACACGTGACCTAGTTATAGCCCAAAAACGGAATTCCAAATTTTTAAAAAGTGGTAAAATCACGGCTTTTTCGCTTTTCAAATTTTTATATGATTTAGAAAACATGCCACGATACCAAAGTATGTTCCCTAAAAATTTCGAGAATGTGAATTTCGAGGTCTATAGCTTTTAAACAAATACTCGCAGTATGTTTGCGATACTTTTATTGGATGCCCAGGGGCCTAGTTAACTAGCACGATTCAGTTCGGTGAGCTGCCATGCTCCCATGAGTTAAAATTAACGTTTTAACAAAGGCCTTTTTCACATGTCTGTCTTTAGAGGGGTTAACTGGACGAAGGAGTATACATTTGGACATTCCGAAAATAGATTCGAAACCGCAAGAAAAAACTCTATCGGACTGGCTAAGTCTCCTAAAGAGTTTAGGTGCTTCCTGAAGGGGGTAGGGGGCGGAACTATGGATAGGTGTGTGATAGGAGAAAGTTAAGATATCTCTCAAGCACACTTTTGTAAGAGTATCCCGTAGGCACGCAATTGGCTTTTTGGCCACGGAGATTAGTCGAATTAGTTTACTCTCCAGAATTCAAAAATAATATTTGTTATTAAAACGACAAGGGTGAATATGCCTTCAAATCATACATTTTAAATAGTTCAAACCGGGTTATTTTAGGACGCATGATTCGGGATTTGGATGATGTTGATGATTTTAAAAAATGGCTGATAGCAAATCCGGAACGGAAACGTCGGCTGAAACAAGAAAAGGTGGAAAGGCTGAAACGAGCCCTGATTCAGCCCAAACATTTTATGGATTCGAGTGATCATTATCAAGCCAAAGAAACAATCGAGCAAAAACAGTCGAGTGCACTAGAAGTGGCGAAAAAACGAAAGGTTGAAATAGAAGAAAAACAGGCAGAAAAGGATATTAAACGCAAAAAGAAAAAGTGGTATGAGGCTGACTCGGATGATGAAAAGCCAACTGTATGGTAATACTATGAAATTAGTTACTGTTTAGAGATTATTTTTGGCGTCTTTAGAATTATTGTTTTTATTTATTCAGCAATATTAATGTACGCCAACCATCAGAGATTCGAAACTCTCAGCTCAAGGAGAAACGCGAAACTCGTCTTTTGGAGAAATTTGGCGTGATTAAACCAATAGATGAACTTGAAAAGCCAAAATTCCAAATATCGGTTTGATTTTATATTTGCAAAATTAACTTTAACCATCTTGTTCAAAATAACTCGAAAACGCTTTGTGAAATTCGTCAGTCGGCGGAATTTTACCGCGATGTGACAAAGCGATTCAGTTCATTGCGGTTCCGAATCTATTTTCAAAATTCCCAAATTTCACTCCTTCGTACAGTTAACCCCCCCAAAACCGCTAAAAGGCGAAAAAGACCTTTTTATATAACCGTTATTTTTAACTCATGGGGGTACGGCAGTTCACCGAACTAAATCGTGCTAGATTAATTATGCGCCTGGGCATCCAATAAAGGTATCCGAAATATAGTGCGATTATTTCCTTTAAAGCTATGGACCTCGAAAGTCACATGGCCAAAATCGTCACCCCCCTAGTATACCCCTAATTGCATTGGTTTTTCCATGATACCGTGATCCACATATTTATTAATTATCTCCTTCATTTCCGCCCGCATATGGAATGGTGTACGGTACGCTTGAGCCGCCATTGGGCCGTGGTTGCCCGTATTTACTTCAAATTTAGTGACGTCCGTCGGACCAAGTTCTTCGCCCTCTAGTGGGAACAAGTGTAAATATTTATTTACCAAGGCTTTAAACTGTTCTTTATAGCAGCTCCGAACCGACCTTATTAACCGATATGTCCTCCTTGACTTCCTCTAATCGATTATGATTCGCCCTGCTTCCGGTGTTACTGACTGATATCGGGAACACGGTCACACCCTTTTGTTGGATACCTCCAACAATTCGCAGACAACCAAGCCCTTTTTAATGACCTGATCGGTTGTTGACGGTTGTTGACCGAAAGTATTCCTTGTCCCGTCTTAGTATGTCTAATGAAGCTCCGACATAGACCTCCTTGTTTATTACTTGCGGTCGGGAGACAAAACAGCCCTTGGGGTCAGTTGGTTTGACCCGTATCGTTAAGACTTTCTCCTTACGTGGCGGGATTACCTGTTCTACTGTGGCCCTTAATAAGATTCGGTTTGCTTTATGGTTTCACCCAACGGTGTCGGACTTATTTGGGATACTATTGCCTTGCCATATGCTTTTTCTGTTGTCGGACACACCTCGACAACGTGGTTGTCAATATGTATAAGCCGCTTGTTCGTGTCTATAACTTCTGACCCATTGAATGCCTGAAATCGCATGTTTGACCTCGTTAGGTTCTTTAATACAGATGTTGGGAAGAACCGTCTTTGGGACCTTAAAACGGACCGCCCACATTCCAACCGTTGATGTATACTCTTTCACCTGATATAGGAAATGACCGACTCATAATATACCTTGATAACTTGCTGGTGCATGGAGTATAATTTGACGGTATGTTAGAACGGTATGTTACACTGCAACGTCTTTCCAAACATGGATTACGTATAAAGGCGACCAAAGTTCATGCTCTTTATACAATGATTTAATTTGCCCGATGTGAAATCAAACGCATAAAATCGTGTGTTGCATATTTATTGAATTTACCACACCGGCGGACTCGAAAGGTGCCCAACGTATCGTTATTTTGTTCACAATTTCGCACAGATTGCTGCTCCAATAAGTTGATCTCGTTGGTATTAGATGCATCCTTGAAATTATATTTACCTATTATGGGAAAAATCTCGTCTTGGAGACATATGGCCAATTTTCGTCCTCAGCGGGTACCTAAGGACGCAAGTGACGCACGAGCGGGATCATTTAAAAATATAGCCATTAATCTTACAGGACCATTTGTGGTAACGAATCGCCATAATAGGGTATGTATTGAGAACTTTTCGAAACGAGTGTATGCAGTTGTTATCAAATTAGATACGAATTACGAAAAATTCTTCTGTCCATGTCTGAGGTGCCCACAATAATGGCCTTGGATTTGTCAATACTCACATGCATTTCCTTCTAAAAGAATATAATATTCATCATGTTCGAACATCACCTTATTATCTCCAAAACTATGGCCTCGTAGAAAGTCCAAAGAAGCCTCGTTTCAACTGGAGACCAACCATCTAGGTCTCAATACAGTAGACCCAGAAAGGTATAAATGTTTGGCGAAAAGCGCCAACCATGAAGACGCAAAACGCATGATGAATCAGGTAGAACATGCTCGAAGTAAGTCCATGGACACAATCAAACATTATCCAGTTGGTTCTTGGCTGTTGCACACAAACCGCAATTTCCATTGGAAAAATGGGGAAAAAATATTCATAGGAGAACTTTTTGAATAAAAACGAAAAATAATTTGGTCAAATTGACAACCACTCATTTATGCCGTGTTCAAGAGAAAACTAAACGTATTATTGGCAGTATATTATAGTGAATACTTTATATTGCCACTAGCATTCATACCTATAATAAATAAGACACATACGGATGTCTAGAACTGAAATGATCAGTTTAACGAGAGTGTGTCAAACAGTGCAGGTTGCAGCGAAGGGGTAGGTCTATCCGTGCAGCTTACGGGTTATTTTAATCGAAGCTCAAATAAACTTTAGTAGTTAGAAATCTTACCATGATATAAGGGTTAGCTAATAAGGGTTAGCTAATATAAGGGTTAGCTAATGTAACAGCCCGTTTACTTGTCGAAAATCGTTACCTTATAAATAGCGCAATTAGAATCTGATACACGCAAAATATTAGGCCTATTAGTATACATATATATATAATATTATTATATATATATATAAGTATTACGTTAATATTAGCTAAGCTAACCCTAATTTTGCTCTCCAATTTAGCAACCAGTGTGTCCTTATTTAATAGTTTGTTTTGTTTTTTAATTCGGAAACCAAGTGTTAAGCAAGCAAAATGGGGTTGTTAAAGTAGAGAGGAAAAGTGGTGTGTCAGGTTATAATTTTTTTGTATGGTAGTCTGCTCTGTCCCATGAAAGAAAGACATTTTACTCAAAACTGGTTTACAAAAATTTAGGTGACATATGTTTAGGACGATACGGTCTGTGTTGCTGCCATTGCTACGGAAGAAATACAGAAAGAAGCAGAGATATGGGAGGAAGATTTTTTGGACACGACAGATCCCGACATCATCGCCCAGTATAAAATTGAAAAACGAGAAAGACTTCATCGAGAAAATCTGGAAAAGCAAAAACTTGAAAATACGCCAATTCAAAATACGGACCTTAATTCTCTGCCAGATGAATCAAAAGAAATCATCGAGGGTTATGATGACGTGAATCTCGATGATTTTAATTCCGAAGCGGAATTGAAAAAACTTGGCATGGACCACGTAAAAGTATTGCTCCAAAACCGTGGTCTCAAATGTGGTGGAAACCTCGATGAAAGAGTTACGCGTCTGTTTTCCGTCAAGGGGCTTTCTCCAGAACAGTTCCCGAAGAAGATTCGTGCCAAGCCTGCAAAAATTACTGCTCGCGTTTGAGTTTAAATGATAACACATCCTACACATATATCCAGAGGTGAACTACCCCCCCCCCCCTATTTGAAGCAGACTACACGTATACCTGACTTAGCTAGTCTGATAGAGTTTGTTCTTGCGGTTCCGAATC
>SCLF01190225.1:0-17677 GCA_004367975.1 Mesochordaeus erythrocephalus
GTCTGAAAGTAGGTTAAAAAAACCGGGATGGTGGATTATGGGGGTCCTGGATAGTGAATTCGACGTAGCACCACTCTAACCGAAGTTATGGTCCAATTAGTGGTCGTATGTGCCGCACGGCACAGATTTCAGCGTACGGGTTAAGAACAAATAATCTCATGTTTTCGATTGGATTTGCAGGGCCCTAATTAGTCCAGATGTACTAAAAGTTCTGTAAAATCTTTCATATAACCGGCTCACTCGGGTTGTCATGAGTGTGACAGCTTTCCGCGTTAGCAGTAGTCCTTTGTTGCCGCGGGACTGTTAAATATCAGATAGCAAAGCTTCCCTAGTTAAAATTTCAACGAAAAATATTTTATTGGAAAGGAAGAGTGGCTTTTACTTGTTTTTTAAACAATAGATACAATAACAGAGAAAACTCAATTCTCGAGATGTAATATTATTAGCGGTTGTTTCAAAAAGGGTGCACAGGGGATATGTTCCATAAAGAGTGCTCAGGAGTTAACATGCTAAATATAATGCATCCTATCGTAGTTCCCGGTGCTCTACCGGTGGACTTTAACTATAGCAGCGCCTCCATTTCAAGTCCTTTCACTACTCCGTGTCTGGATGCTTGTTTCAATTAAAATAAGTTGTATTGTTTCCATTATAAATAAGTCAAACAAGGTTTTGTCACTTGAGATTGAACGAGCGAATAGGGCCAAAACTCTTGATCGGGTCCAATCAATTATTGATCGGGTCACATGAGCAGGATTGAAGGCGTTAAACAGAGCCCACAGCAAGAATATTACACCCTTTGGTCGTATTCCATTGCTCAGCAGGGATAAGCCAGAAAACGAGAAAGATTTGAATGAACCTTTGACAACAATGAATCAGAGATATTCCTGGACAGCAGAATTGAGTTCAACCCCAATCCATGATGCCTACGCGAGATCGGTACGTTTCACCAAACACATATATACAGTCTGCAATCAAGCTGCTCAGTCGCTTGTTTATTTCGGCACCTGGTATTTTGTGAAGCTCGTCATATTAGTGAATTCAAACTTGCCCCTCCATCCTGTAAAGTGCAATTGATCGGTTAACGAGACTTCGTGGGTGTGATAGAGTTTTTTCTTGTGTTTCCGAATCTGTTGTCAGAATGTCAAAAATTACACCGCGTCGTACAGTTAGTCCCCCCTAAATAACACGAAATAATGTGTAACTAAATCGTGCTAGATTAATTACGCCTCTGGGCATCCAATAAAAGTATCGAAAATATACTGCGGTTATTGCTTTTAAAGCTATGTTTACCATAACTTGAGCAGAAAATATTTTATGCACTTTTGGTAATGTAAAACTTTGATCGTGAAGTCCAACCCTATAACATATCAAATTTTAAGGGTATTTGATAGATTTCCTCATAGACCCGTTATGTAGTTAAGTCAACAAAATGTGATTTCGGGATGTATGTCCGATTGGCTCGAAAGTGGTCGACGAGTCATGACTCGAGCTTCAATTCTTCTCAAAGGACCGACCCCGAATTCTTAACACGTGACCCAGTTACAGCCTAAAAATGGAATTTCAAATTTTGAAAAAGGGACAAAATCAAGAATTTGCCAGAGTTTGACACATGTGTTGCAGTACGACCTCCGATTAGGGTGACCTGATAGGTTATGTCATTTTTCGGTATGTTTTTGTTTGTAATACGCTTGAAAACCGGGAAGGGGGCCTATAAAAAATCATAGAAGCTGCTCAGTTCTATTTCAAATTTCCACATTCCGTAGAAAAGATGTAGATGATTCAGTTCCGCATAAGATAAAGAGGGATTAATGAACCAGACAGTGTAAACAACATAAAATAGCCTTACCGATATTGTTTACTAAACTGATTGAATCTTTTAATTCCTCTTTCTTTAACCCGCAAGCTGCACGAATGGATCTACCCATGCGCTGAAATTTGTTACGTTTTACACACACTCATGAAATTCATTATTTCGGTTCTAGATTCCTATTTTCGTGCTGTTGATTACGGGTATAAAGGCTAGTTCCAATAATAAATTTTCTATACAGTTACAGCTGTTTTCGGTCAAATTAGGTCATTCTTGACCTTATGGGGTGTACCTACTGCGGTATTATATCTATTTATGGGCTTATTTGGAATATCCGCCTACGCAGTGTATCGAGCCCTTTATCAGAATTTGTACTTTTATATCTCATATACCTCCGCTCATCCCCTATACCTATGTACCAAGTACCGAGTTTCCCTATAACTATCGATCCCTTTATCAGTTTATTTTTTCTCATATTGTTCGCCTCATCTCCCTCTACCTCTGTGACAAATCTGGCTGTATTCTGCCAACGCATTTTGTTAATAATATATATAGCAAGATTGATAAGCCGAAACAAAAATAATACTAACTCTAGAAGACTTCTAATTTTACACAAAATAATTTTTCGTTTTTTCAAAAAGTTTTCGTATGAATATTGAGTTACGTACCATTATATACGCTTAAATGTTTAGGTCAGCTAAATATCGACAGGGGAAGTATTTGTCCAGTTTTTCGGCAATTTCCGGATTTTTAGTATTTTGTGTTTACTTCCGATCAAAATTCGTGGTCGATAGTTATCCTAAAATATCCACAAAAAAATTCGGTTTAGAAGTACCGCTCGATGTTATCCTATTTAATACACAACTGTCTTAAATTGTAAAAAACTAAATTTTTTAAAGTGCCATTTCCTAAGTATCTGTAGGTACTTGATTTTTTAAAGATACTTTTCCACTAGAGGTCGTCTCGGTCACTTCCGGAGACTTTCCGTTTTATGGGGGTCCTGGATAGCAAATTCGGCGTAGCACCGCTCTAACAGAAGTTATGGTTAACGAAAATGTGTGCCGGTGGGTACGAATTTTAGCTTGCGGGTTAGTATTTTCAAGCCGACACCAGATAAATTACAACAATTAGCTTTATGAAGTAAATATTTGAATTCAATGTTTCATAGAAATACACAAAAACTGTAGTGTTAAAATTGATAAGCTATAATTAAACCATGAGAATTTCCAGGTCGCGTATTACAATCAAATAGAACAGCTTGTTTAGCATATTTCGCATATAAATGAGAAGGTTTTCCGATAGCATCTTATTGTTAGATAATGCTCCAAGCCATATATTCTATAAAAACTATGAAAATTTAGAAGTATTGTCCCTTCCTCCTGAAAAACTGAATATCTTCAACCGTTGGACAAGACAAGACAACTGTTATAACTTTTTCTAAAATATGTCATGATATGGAACCAAATATTTTGCAAACTAGTTTCCGAAAAACAAAAAATAATGTTTTTGAATGATCCCAATCAATCTGAATTATAATTTGATCGTAATCAAGTCAATGAAATTTAAAAATCTACTAATGAGGATGATTAGTTTCAATATTATTTCGCTAATTACATTTAATTATGTTCGTTCATTAATAAATTGTTAATAGACATTGCGTTTAAAGTGACCTTGGATGCACTTTTTGTCCATTTTTGAATATAACTTTCGAAGTCCATAGCTTTAAACAAAATAATCGGAGTATGTTCTAGATGCTTTGATTGGATTCTCAGGGACCTAACTAATCTAGCACGATTTAGCTCGGTCAGTTACCATGCCACCAGGAGTTAGAATTAACATTTTCTTTCAAGAAAAAGCTTTTTCACATTCTGTCTTTAGGGGGCGTTAATTGTACGACACCGTATAATGTTGCATATTTTGGGAACAGATTCGGAAGAGAAAGGAAAAACTCTATAAGACCCACTAAGTCTCGTTAGGCTATCAGTTGCTCCCACCTGACGTACCGTCACGATGAGAACAATATGGCGTTTTAATTGAAACCTATATTTTAGAAATAACTATAATCGGCTTATACTCTTGCCTTATAACATCCGTAAAAAGTGTTTCATAGTGTATTCTTAAGCGACTTAACATTTGAAACGAAATACGCTTATCTAGCATTAGTTAATGAAAAGCTAACAAGTGTTTTCCTGCTAAAATTGTAGTAATAATTTATTCTGTCGAAGGAGTCCACACCACACATGTACAAAAGGATTCGTACAAGATGTATGCATAATTATGTGAAATGACCTCTCGTTAAAAATTTCTTGTTTTTTTTTACCTGAACGCGCATCCATGCAATTTGTCGTGTAATCCGTATCCTTACATTGGTCATCCGAGGAAAAAACAAATTATTATTTATGAGGTATATGAGGACCAGTTTCAATGTATACAGTAAAGTTACTGACAATAAAGTTGTTTACCTTTCTCTACTGCTTACATACTTCAATTTATCACGTTTTCTTCTACGTGCAGTCGCTACCATTTATCAGATCATCCTTGACCATTTCCAGTGAAGGCTATGCGACGTGATTTTATTTCTAAATAGGCACAAAATGGATGTGGTTTAGAATCTATTCTCCGGTTGTCCAAAATTACACGGCGCGTTTAGGAGATGTTGAGCACAAATCAATAGGGCGGTAGTTTCCCCAGTAGAAATAGCTTTAGGGCATCCGTGTGCAAGAATAGCCATGTGTGGGCAATTAATAGGGATAATGTAAAGTATTCAGTATACTTACGAACAATAGAGTTGTTTTCTTTTCTCTGCTGCTGACATATTTCAGTTGTTTGCATTTACTGCTGCTTGCATTTATTGCCATTGAAATCCGGCCATCCTTTAGATTTTTAGGTGAAAACTAGGGACTTCTTGTCCACAAATGGACATAAAAATGGTGTTATTACGATTTCTGACAAAACCCAAGCCAAAAGATTTTATTTAAGGCACAATGTTTCTAGTTTCACCTACAGTTTTCTTGCGCTGTCTCCCAGTTTTCTCGAGGACCATATATTATACCGTTATCTTGTGGAGAGATTCGCCGAGCTTAGTCTAAGAGCAGAAGCACAGAACGAAGTTGAGAAAGAAGCAGGAAAAGAAGCTGAGAAAAAGAAGAACGGTACGCAATCGAAACAGTGCAAGATCACGTCATTTTTTGCAAAAAAAACTGAAAATATAATTTATATCATATGACATTGACAATAAATGAAAAATAACAAGCAAATTTCAACTTCTTTGAAATCTAAAAATGTTTCAACTATTGCGGTTTCATCTATTGCATGGTCACTGTAGTTTAATAGGCCGAAAACTGTATTTTTCTAAATTTCTATTCCTCTTCGAAAAAAATCAAACATTTTCTATGTTTCAGTGTTTGTCTCAAGAATGCCGTAACAATCCCAATCGGTGGGGGACAAAATAACCTATGATATCAATAAGGTTCTCACCACTGTATATGGATTTTCGTAGGTTATATCGGTGTTTTAAGGTTTGAAATTTTGAAACACCTTGCCTGTATTTGCTGAAAGTTCTCATATTTGCCTCCGTGAGTGGTTGCTGGTGATGGTTTGCATTGTAAAATACAGCTGCGTTTTCTCATTCTTGGTGTGCAAGTTTTTTAAATGCTTGCTTCTCTAGTGGATTAAACTCCAAGTATGGTCCAAACTTTGGTGCTTCACCTACGATTGCTTGCAAAAAACTTTTTTACAACATTTTACAACATATCTTTTGTAGTTGGTATAACTACAAAAGTTATGTTGTAAAATCATTTTCCCAATCTTCTCAAACATTTTAAGAACGGATTTTATTCCCTCGTGCTATTGATTCCCTTTTCAAAATTACTACTGCATTTTCTGTAATTGTTGTGGTTGTGGTGTTTTCTGTTAGTTTTCATCAACGCATCTGCGCTTCCAGAAACTTTGCCTTCATTTGTCCCGGCCATTTTTGTATGACCATATAATTGTCTATATAATATATTTATTATTATTATATTTATCTCCCCATTGTGTCCATAACTCTCCATTGTCTCCATAGCTCCACATAAACTGATCATCCTATTACAGATCTTAATAGGATATATTAGACCAATTTATTTGTCTCTCAATATTGCTCACGTTAGTTTATTTATGTTGTTTTCATGGCTACGCGCGTAGTTTAGTTCATTTCGGTAGCTTGCTATTATGTAAATTTTGGAAAAACATATATGCCATTTTTGAAAATCCTATCGATTTCAAAGGTAAGAAAATTTGTGTGTTTATGTTTGTGTTGTTTGTTGTCGTTCAATTTGAAATGCCGCTGAGGAGACGGGGATGTTACGTAATCATCAACTGATCTGAGTGGTACTAAACAATGCTCGCCAACCCGTCTACTCGGTCCGTTACCTGTGATCGTTTCTATCGCGAAGTTCTATTTTGGGTCTGGACTATACCAATACCTGCTCCTTCAGCCAGGCTGGACCAACCTACTCGGTCAGTTATAACCTTATATACCATAAAAATCTTTATTTCGTGTTTGGATGATACTAATTACAGCTGTTCCAGCCAGGAAAAATCCACCTACTCAGTCGATACAGTGTCATAGGCAGATCACTCCCAATAATCTTTTGGTGTTCCGATTTCTACTAAAATATTGTTTTCATTCATCGCAACATAGCGTCACTATATAATGAGTAATTTGCGATAATTATATTTAGTATTAATTCTGGACATTCTGTTGTTCATTTTCGATATTTACTGTGAATTTCTATTTTCCCAACCATTTCGGGTTAGAACTAAGAATTAACAGGAAATTCTAGTGTTGACCTATATTGTAGTTCTTGCTTCCGGTTTTACTTTATGTCCAACATTTACCGCGAAACGATCAACACGGAATTCTAGTCTCGATCTATATTGTGAAATTTGAAAATTACTGGATTTTGTCATATTTCCGGTCAACTTCCTCTCATTTTGCTATTAATTTTCAACATTTCCTTTGAATAACGGTCTATAGATTTTTACCAACTTGTGGTTTGGGTTGTGGTCTAAAATTTACCGGAAAATTATGACGAAACTCTAGTGGCGAACTATATTGTTTAGATTTTGGCTTAATTCCGGTCCTTTTCGGTTACTTTCAACATTTCCAGTGAATTTCATTCATTTCCGGCGAAGCTACACTTTCACCTACTTCTGATCGAAAATTACCGAAAAACAATCAACACGTATTATTTTTGGACAAAATTCCCGCGAGTTTTTAATTAGGCCAAAAGGCCTACGAGTTTTTTAATGGAGAAACTTTCCCGCGAGGTTATACCATACCCCATTGAAGAGGTCTCATTTTGTACACCTCATTGTTGGGCGGGCCGATCAGAAGCTATTATAGTTCAATCGAATTATTAAACCGTTTACGGTTTTCGTTCCAAGGAATATTTGTTTCCATTACCCCAATATTCGTATTGTATCTTTGATAATTATGATTGTTAAATTGGTAGATGTGTGGGCCATTTATTTAACTTCATAATAATATATATTATTGAATAGATACGTGTGTGATCCCTAGAAACTGATTGAAATACGGTAATACCTTTGCATTACCGTGTCTGCCATGTATCCGGAGAAGCGCGATTGGCTTTATCACTTTCTCGTCTCCCATAAAACACCGGGTACTTGGAAATAAACAGAACTCATTATAATTGTCGAAGCCTCTACATCGCGGATACTCGTTACTATATCTGTAATAGCGACAGATGTTACCTAGAAACTCGAAACGCAGTATACTTATAGATTCCGACCATATACACTACCTTATTACTTTACATCACTCGCTATAGACACATATTTTTAATCACTCCGTAAACAGCACATACCACAGTGTACTGTAATATACCACAGTATAGACACAGCATTATCTGCCGCCAATCGACTACATTTGCTCGTAAATGAATTTACCCATGGTTATTTCGTTGATAATAGCGGAGTACACTAAAAATATTTGTATTGTCTTGGCATATCTAACCTCGTAGACATATACTTTCTCAGTTTTTTGCACCATTTGCACCATTCGTGCCATATTGCAGTATGTCTGTTTACAACAATTAACTTCGTTCGTTGGAACACGTTCGTCCTAACGTGTAGTAGGTCTGGACTATTCCAGCCGGCACCTGTCAATATACATCTTGCGCCAAATAATTTCCGAACGATTTCTAGCATTTATTCTATTTTTCGTTCTGATTATAAACGTGAATGATATCGCTGTTAATAAGTGAACAGTACCAGCAGTTTCGGTTACCAAGTTTACAGTGGACGACATAACATATACTCCTGCGAGATGTGGCTTCTATTATTCAAAATACTCACAATTACTCTCAGCTGAGTCGTCCAAGCAAGCGGACAAGACTCATTTCGCTCGGCCTAACTGATTTCCTTTGGATAATTTCGGCTAACTGATATTTTATTACGAAGGGTGTACACTATGTTTCAACCCATGTTAAGAATATAGAGAAAGTAACATTTCCCCAACCCTTACCATTGATTGAAATTTCTTATTTTTCTGGCTTACTACTCTTGCTAATTTGTCTAAATAACTCCGGGTCCCTAGACACGTTATAGATTCACCATTACATGTTGTGGATATATTGGAGTTATATGAAGGATATCTCTACTTTCGTTTGATTGTGTGCATTTTAATAATGTTACAAACATGAAAACTATACCGACATTTAAGCCACCTACGCAATTTACAATTATTCCGTATAAATACCGACCCCTTTTCAGAATTTGTACTTTTATATCTCATATTCTTCCGCTCATCTCCATCCATTTCTGTACCAACCGGGGTCATATTCCGCCTACGGAAACTTGGGTTGATTTGGTGCTGAGTTTTGCCTCAAAGATTGCTCATTTGACACAAAATAATTTTTCGTTTTTCTTCAAAATGTTTACGTATGAATATTACGAGTTATCGGCAGGGGAAGTATTTATCCAGTTTCTTTCCGTAATTTTCGGATTTTTCGTTATTTTCAAGTGCCATTTTTAAGTGCCGGTTTTTATCCTACACTTCCGATCTGAAAATAGGTTACAAAACGGGAAAGGGTTTAGTTGGGGATCCTGGATGGCAAATTCGTAATAGCACCCCTCTAACAGAAGTTATGGTCCGATTAACGGAAATCCAGGCCGAACGGCACAGATTTCAGCTTTCGTAAAACAAGTGTGATTTCTAGTTTTTGACATGAGAGTTTGTCCTTAAATCATTTTTTGGTATGTCCTGCAAAGTTTTCGGCTTGAGAATTTACATTTATAGGATCACCTCAAGTAGTAATTTTGTTGTGTAATATTTCCCTCAAAATATGAGCAAGATAATTTTATGCAGAAACGTTGGGCAACGTGTTCATACGTAATGGATAATTGTCTTAGGTAGTAAAAACGTGGAGCTCATTCACGTTTAATTTGTTGGGTGTCTACATTTTTAGACACATTTACTACTATAACTCATACCACGCAAAAATACCATGTCACTTCCGCCTACAGAAAATCAACTTCTGATTTTGGGTTGCATTTGTGCTAATACTTCCGGTTTAAAAGTTCCGGAAAACATACATGCAATTTGTGACATGTGGTGTCACACACCAGTCAGGCAACCCCCCTCCCAGGAAGCACCTAAACTTTTAACGAGACCTAGCCAGTCTGATAGAGTTTGTTCTTGCGGTTCCGAATCTAGTTTCAGAATGTCCAAATTTATAAGCCTTCGTACCGTTAACCCCCTCCAAAAACAGACATGTGAAAAAGACCTTTTTTTAAACGTTAATTTTAACTCATGGGAGCATGGCAGCTCACCGCACTAAATCGTGTTAGATTAATAAGGCCCCTGGGCATGCAAAAAATACTGCGATTATTTGTTTTAAAGCTATGGACCTCGAAAGTGACATTGTCGAAATGGACACATTTATTCCTGTATTTTAGCTTTTGTATTTTAGCTTTTACCGCATGGTTTCGAGTCGAATTAATTAGTGAACATACTTTGGGACCGTGACATGTTTTCTAAATCATAAAAAAACCGATCCCGAATTCTTAACACATGACCAATTATAGCCAAAATTTTCAAAAAGTGACAAAAATCACGGCTTTTTCACTCTTCTATTTTTTTTTTGATTTAGAAAACATGCCACGGTCCCAAAGTATGTTCACTAAAAATTCGGCTCGAAACCATGCAGTAAAAGCTAAAATACAGGAATAAATGAGTCCATTTCGACAATGTGACTTTCGAGGTCCATAGCTCCCATGAGTTAAAATTAACGTTTAAAAAAAGGTCTTTTTGACATAAATTTGGACATTCAGAAACTATATTCAGGTTCCAGGGAGGGGGGTTGCTGACCCAGACAGGTGTGTGTCAGGGAGCATTCTGACCTAGCTCTTATGAGTTCTAGAAAAAACGAAGAAAATGGTCATCGTTAATGTTAATTAATTCGTCTTACGGCTTGGTTGGGTAAATGCCGGTTTCCTACTAGAATTAGAATGTGCCGATAGTATTCTACTTTCCTCAGCATGATCATTACAATACCTCCTAGGACAAAAAAATATTAAATTGAGGAGGCTGCGAATGACTTCAAATATTGACTTTTTCGCTCTCTCATTTCTTTGTGAAATGTATTTGAATAGGCATTCAACATAACGAGAGACTTACACCAGAAGACGGCCGATAATATTATAAATTATAATATAACCAATTAAGACCTTCGGACTGGGATCAGACGGCCGAAACAGTGAAACAGAATTCAACCCAGAAAGAGAGAAACTAACTTCTGACAGAAGTAGCTTCGTTCGAAACGAGGTAAGCTTGGCTTTATACGAGGTAGATCCGTTTGTTCTATCATTCTGAAAATATGTTCGCGTTTTACGTAACTAGTGTCATAGCGTTACTGTGACATGAGTTACTGTGCTAAGAGATGTTCGACGGCAATAAAAAGAATATTTCTGTTTGATTTAACTTTGAATCAGAAAGTGAAATCAGGAATTTACGATTTTACATTTGTCTTTATGAAATTGAAATAACCGAATTTAGAGTAGACAAAGCTTTCCTTGTTTACATGTATCCCAATAGAGCACGTGTCCTTTTGACGGAATAATTCAGTTCTGCCCGATTGCAGCCTAAAATCTTTGTGAGAGGTAGTAATAAAATAAAGGTCACGCAATCATTCAGCAAATAATGCAGGCAATTAGATTCAGGGCATTTGATTCATACAGTTTGAATGCATGTGCCTGGTTGGCCAGATAACAAACCTAACCCAACAGAATATATTTCATCCTAGTTTTATTACCTCTTCATTATTCGCTTATTTATTCTCCAGTAGCTATTTAAGTACTTTAATAAGACAATATTAAAATATAAATAATTAAAATATCAATGGTGTATGTATTCAAGCATGTTATATTATGGTTTATTATCATATTATACATTCAGTTTGTGTGTTTCCAGCTGTTTATGTTTTAACATCTTTAATTAACAAGCAATATAATTGGCTGAACGACTTTCACTGTTTAATTATCTGACTGCGTGACTAGCACCCTCCTCATGTGAGGAAAGTCGAAAGAGCACATGTGTATAATTGGTTATAAAATATTCCGTGTGTTAGGTTCGTACATTCAGGACATTGGAAATGTCCGGGTTTTCGCAGGATCATTAGGCATAACGGTCTTAGCGCTTTAAATAGTACTCTAACTCTGATTGGTTGTCTTGCAGAATATTACCGGCGGTCGCCTAGCCACGTGGTTGTATGATTGCCTCAAACCGATTCTGATTGGTCAAGGGGGTAAAAGTTTCGACCACACAATCGTAGCCGAGAATAACCTGTTATTTAGAGGTATTAATTAAGTTATTATGTATTAAATAATCAAAGCAGGTAATTGAATGATCAAAGTATGTAATATTAGGGTGTAGAACCCGAATTTGAAGTTAATTCTAGAGGAACGAATTCTACTCATTTATAAAAATATACCCAGGATTCATTCGTTAACTGAATAAAATTGAATATTAAATATGGGTGTTCATTTCCGTCAGAATGATCACGTGATCAACATTTGTTGAGCCTTGTAGTTTATCCCTTCTTGGACTGAATTGGTAGACCTTTTCATGGAGAGTTCGTGCTCTATAAACGGAACTCACCCCAGATTTGAGGTTTCAAAAATGTCCGGCTTTTTCACCAACGTTTTGAAACATTTCCGGTTTTTTACAATAGAAATATCATCACCCTAATTCAGTATTTTATTAGAACATTCATAGAGTTAACAGTATAATGAATAAATCATCATAAATATTAAAATAAGTAATTACTTAATAATTAGTAAGCTAATATATTGTGCTAATCAAATGTCGATATTTCAAGAAAAACCAAGTCTATCCTTTCCAATATTAACCCGACATCTACTAGGGTGACCAATGGGTTTCGTCGAAATTTAGGACACATTTTAGTCTCAAAATCGGGTGAGTAACTCTAAATATATTCTCTCAAATCTGAGGTGAGTAACTTATTTATCTGATAATGTATCGATTACTGGGATAGGTAGACAATCTCACCATTAAATAAGATCATCCTCTATTGAGTTTCAAATCTGACGTGAGTAAATCTGTCTGGCAATATATTTCCGGGTGACATGTTTATGGAGTGTCAAATTTCGGTTCTATTATAGTCTACTGCTGGTCAACCACAAAATGGGCCTAAGATACGGACCGTGGTGACTATAGTTTAAGGAATCTAGAAGTTAAACAAAGTAAACATTTTAAATGCGAGGTGCAGAGTTCATCAGAGATAAGACGGACGACATTTTATAACACTTCAGAAAATACACAAAGCTACATTATACACAGCTTAAAATGCACGACTAATTTGTCAATGCGAATAAATTACAGCGGGGCGTGTAAATATGGTAGTACAAAAGAGGACCAATTAAAAGTCTCAATTAGTTAACACCTTTGATCCGAGTCTGAAAAAAAAGTGGATCCAAACGCAATATCTATGAATTCGCGTTTATTGGAAGACTCGAAGAAGTAGAGAAGGAACGACGTTATGAATAATCAAGTATAGGATACAATTACACTTCATGATTTGAATTATATATATAAATGTACATTAATAATCTATTAATAAATATATATTACTTTGCATATCAAACTCATTCATACGGGGCATATTCGACCTGCCTACCTCTCCGATATTCCTACGAATGGCCAGATATTGGTAATTTCGGCTCGCATACCACTTGCGTCTATTTTAAACCGGGTTGAATATTGATAATAGGCCTTGATGTGTCCGCCAACCTAGTGAAAACCAACATACCTCAGTCATTATCAATGTATCAACGAAATGATGTAATTAACGTTTAAAAGAAGATGAAAAGTAAACGTGGGTCTTATCCAATGCTTGTACCATTGCATGCAACATAGTTACATAATCACGCTTGACTTTGTAGTCATTAACCATTTTGTCTTCTACACCTTTAACCAGATTCGAAAATTTTGCATTTACAAAAATGATAAAAAATATATAAACTATAGAGAAAAAATATATTATTTCAGTATACTCCAATCCAATGCAGACTTTTATTTCTGTTATTTTTGCATCGGAACATCGAGTAAGAATAGCGGATCATAATTAGACCAAAACCCCCGTGCGGAATAAATTGTAACCTAACGTAGATTTTTAGCAACACGTGTGAATCGCATTCATAACTTATTTATGCTTCAGTGTGAATTAGTTATTTTTCTCGTGGATTTTAAGACCATAATCGGAAACGAAGTTTGTACCAGAAATATAGTGTTTTTAATTCTCACTGTAAACGGCGTCAATCCGACGGTGTCTTTTATGCTGAGTAAAGGTTAATAAAATAAATATCCATCGTATTATCTATTGAAGCATAATTATTTCCGGTCAGATTCCATTATTATTGGTTCAGAATGCCTAAAAGACAACATACAACCCTTACTACTTAGGTCCAAAATTAAGGAAATCATATACGTCCGACGACGGTACATATTCTAAATTACAATAAATAATAAATTGGATAAACTCTTCATCATAAATGTACAAGCACTTTCCATTTTTGCATACATATTTATTTTATTAAGACTTAGATGTCACCTATATATAAAGGTGATATTCAAACTAATGGGGACAAGTTTTGAAAAGGCCATAGCGCGCGCATGTTTTAAGGCAAGCTTCTAAAACTTCTATGTAATGATCTTCGTTCAATGTGCTTTGAATTATGATATCGTCTAGATATATTTTTTTCACATGATTGTATTTCCAAAAAATGCGCATCAAAACTTGTATGACCTCTTGTGCTGCTGGAGTCCATCCTTGGGGACTCTCATAAAGCAATATATACCTAAGTCTGATACTGTTATAACATCAGAAATAAGGCTATAGGCTTTTGTGCAATCTGGCACAGTAGTAACACTCCGCTATATCCGCTTTAAAAGTCAATCCCTTGACTGATCCCTTTGCGGCAAAATTTAAAGATTCCTCGCAATTGTCTGTGGGTAAACCCTTAGAACCAGTAGAATCCCTAACGGGTTTCGAGTTTACTACAATGCCTAATTCACTTATAATATCTAATGTGTTTCCCTCGTCGTCTTTCTTCTTGATGGCCATTACTTGGCTATCGGGTCTATTGTTACTTCTTCATAAGCAAATGCCTACCAATATTTTTGACTGATTCTTTCTACTTGGGATAATAAATCTGTTTTACAGTCCGAATATTTTTATTTCCGTGTTTGGACAATGTTCACATCCTAAACATTCTTGTTCTTTTTGATAATAAGTTTCGCCCATGCTGGCTTTCTCAGGATTTTATTGAACGGTCGTAGACGTGCTCGTAAATAATTTACGATCGGCGTGTGGACCTACCCCAAAATAATTATACGGTTATTGGTTAAAATTGATGCATATTTTTAATCTTAACGAATCTGCTATGCCTATTAAATTTTATTTTGATGATGCGTTCTTTCCCGATATAATTACGTTTTTAAATATTCAATCTCAAAGCTAATTGTTATCTCTATATAGTTGTTTCATAAATCTAATTGGTGTCCTGACGCACTGCTAATTTATATTGGGTTATTTTAATGTGTGTTTCATGGATCAAACTTCGCTCTACTCCACTATCGAATATACGCAGCGTTTCTAATTCCGTTTCTAATTCCTTGTAGAGCGAGCAGTTGTAAACAGGGGAATAATTAATATGATTTATTTCTATCATGTTTATGTTGTTGGGGCTTCTTAATCAACTCGAATCGATTGCTTGTTTATCCAAGAAGTTTCGTTGTAGGTAATCTTGTGAATTAGCTTGATAGTTGTTTGTTTGATTCGCGTTTTTCTGTACCTTATAAATTATTTTTATTAGGTCTTCTATCATTACTAAACGATCGCTTCCACTGGTCCATCTTTGTCCTGAATTATTTCTGTTGATACTGTTTCTTGGACATGGTCCTGTATGGTAGTGCGCCTCAGCGAGTTAGATTCGAGCATGGCTGACATTTGCACCTGCTAGCTTAGCGAGATGGTGGGCTCCTTTGACTGGTTTGATTGGTTCGATTGTTGTTATTGGGTCGATATTGTTTAGCTCGGTTGTTGTTGTTTTGTCCTCTTTCAACTCTATTAATCACGATTTCGTTTTCACTATTTTTCGTTATGGACTATTATGGAGTATTATGAATTTTCCTAGGCTTAATTCTACGAGTTTCAATTATTTGATACAGTGTAGGTTTATTTTTATGACACAGTTCATATGAATATGGACCTGGAACATGTTGAGCACGTTGCCTGTTCGCTTTCTTCGAGCATCTGTCTGAATAGCATAGCCGTGATGAATGTGTTCATCATAGGGGTGTAAGCTTTGGCTTGAAGTTAAAAGTTGATGTTACCTTCAAAATCTGTCCTGTCAACCGGATTCACGAGATTTTCTTTTGACAGCCAGCTTCTGTATTGATTTTTAAACTGGCTAAAATTGATAAATCCGAGGCCTGCAAATAACCAGTGGATCCTTATTATACGTTAGATTACATTTTCTGTTTCCTCGACTTTCGAGTATTTTATCGCATTATTTATCATTCTGTAGAAGACACTTCTGGTCATTGACTGTCCATATATGCGATTATACTCGTTATTAACACTTTCGTTATTAACACTTTCAAATTTTTTCCGTTCTTTGTCATCTGAAAATACATTTTTATTTTTTTTTTAATTTCTTGAGTTGTTTTGAGCTTGAATTATATTGTTCGATTTCTCTTGCTATCACATATATGACATTCAAACTACATATTTTGAATATTCTGGAGATTTGTTTTTATATTTTTTATATACCAAAAAGGTAGGACTTTTGTCAGATTTTTCATGAATTCAAAAGTCCTACATTTAGTCGACGACTCTATTTGTTTTTATTAATTTTAATTTTTATAAAATTTTCGTTTTGAACAGTTTCACTGTGTTCAAAATTTATTCAATAAATTCGATTTGATAGAGGAAATACTTAATAAATGTTTACCCGTATAACCTGCATATAAATAGCCCCGCATTCCGCCCGAAGGCCTTATGCCGAACTCGAACCGATGTGCGGGTCTCTTACGCCTCTTTTTCAATTTCAGTTTTACTTCGTATAAAGCTGCTTGCGCAGATCCCGTTGACCTGATTGATCTCAGTTTCGCAACAAAAATGGACACCAGAGTTTTTTGTATTTTTCTAAGTTCCGATTTTATTGTTTCTTTTCCTAGTTAACTCTATTTTCCGCGCCTTTCTACTAATGCGTTGGAAGTTTAGATACTCCCGTTGAAGTACCTAAATTATACACTAATTATTATAAAGTTGCGCATACTGATATAGAGAACGATACACAATTTAATATATTTAAATAACTATAGAAATAGGGTAACTAAGGAGGATTTATTTTCACACGTAATTGTCAGAAATTCACGTAGTTGCCCAGATAGATGAACCTATGCTCTGATAAATATACCTAAATACATAGTTACACATAGTGGTACAACTAACATTTAGAACAGGCTGCTTTAGCGCACGGATTAGGAATAAACGGTGGAAATCTAGGAGACGCAATCCATAGGAGCAAAAATTTAAACAGATTGTTGGGACAATTTAATCAATTTTTGAATCAACCGATAGACGTGAACAATTTGAAACTAGAACGAAAACATGGAAGTACCTTCAGAATTACCCGATCTAGATAGCCAAGACACTAATCCTTTCACTATTTGACTCCAAAATTTGTATTTGTATTTATAATTGTTCACAAATAAATCATGTTGCCGAAAATACACATAAAGATAAGGTAATAAAAACACAAATTCAAACACCACCACTCAACATTGATTCTATAGACCATATGATAGTTCCTGCACATCCTCCATTTTTTTCCGGCATAGAGTTCTTCAATTACGTCCAAATCTAATTATCCACCTGAAGGCTCTTCCTCACCTGCTTCGTCATCACTGAAATCCATTAGGACCCCAACATTATATTTGTTCATATTTAAATTTTCTTCGAGGTCTTCATTAATATTAAAGGTTTCATGCTATGAAAAGAAGAGAGGATAATTAAGACTAGAAAATGGGTTAAATAACAGGCTTAAATTTCCACTGTCACACTAGTGTCTAGGTCAGCCCACCCCGGGGGGTCTGGGTAGCAGAACAGAGGTTTTCGGAACTTAGTGGGTTTGGGAAGTTTTTCATTTTGGGTTCGAATCTATTTTCAGAATGTCGAAATGTATACTCCTTCGTACAGTGAACCCCCTCTAAAGACAAAAATGAGTCGAATATAGTTGAATTTGACCGTCCTGAAATATAGTTTTAACGCAGTTGTTTCG
>SCLF01191337.1:0-17647 GCA_004367975.1 Mesochordaeus erythrocephalus
CGTGACAAAATTTTCGGAATATACGACACCTTGCGACACGATGAATAATGTTGCAGCTCAGATTTGGGGCCACTACAAAGCGGTGCACGTTCAATTGCAATACAAATAGGTGGAAGTACTAGACGAACCGTGACATCACTCGATGCAATTTAAATCATATTCGCGTCTTTTGCACATTCTTGCCAAGTTATATCCTTATAGGGTATGTTACAGATACGTTAGAAATATAATTTTTACTTATTCTTGCACATAATTGAATTCTAATTCTAATGATAATTATATCTTGGGCTAAATTGTTGTTTTTTGTTAATTTTGTTTTTCACACTTAACAAAAATATTAACATATATCAGAAGACGCAGCATCAAAAAGTGTGCAGTAATATGTAAAGATCATACTCCTATATTGTCTGTATCGGGCTCCAAGCCTTTCTAGTAGAATGTCCGGCGACTTCGGCCACATCCCGCAAGGTGATGTAATCGAGGAGTGGATAAGATCAAATAATAATTTTTATCTTCATTTAAGCGTTAGAGAAATATTCGGAATTTTTAACATCAACAATAATACCCGAGTACAGCTCTTAAACCCAAAATACACACCAACGCGTCTCTCTAGGAATCTGTTTTCTGTATTCATAGTAGTCATTATTCTATGGCGATATTTTGATAGAACGTGCGGCCAAACATTACAACCGGAAGTGAACTTTAAAATGAAAGATTCGATAATTTACGTCGAAAAATTAACTAGGTTATCGACCGACAATTTCTTATCTGACAGGGAAAATTTAACCCGGCTAGCCCTATGTGTTCTCTCAGAAAATTGACTTCAGCGTTTACGAACTCCTTCAGAATAACAAACAAATTGGCGATGAGTCATGAGCCTACAATGCTCAAAACGGATCACAGGAATTATGTGCCAAAAACAGTTCACAAGAGTTAAATTAGATTCGAACTAAGATGATCATTCAGGAATACAAATAACGAATTATTTTGGAATCAAACATGCCTGTAGGGTAATATGGGAGTGTAGGTTCGAATCGGAAATTTATCTGCAAATTTACCCAAGAAAGCAACGTTGGCTTCAAAAAATTCAATTTATTTATTTTTCCTATATTTTGTTTAATCCATTCCACGTCCTTCAAGAAGTGCTCTATGGGCTTTTAAATCAAAGCGAATAGAGACTAGTCATTACAAAATTACGTAGGTGAGATTTTTGGGAATGAAACTGAACTCATGGTTGGGAACCATAGAGGTTCCAGAATCTAAATGGATCAATTTTTTACAACTCTGTAAGCAATTACAAGAATGTAAAAAATTCCATCTTAAGCAGCTCGAAAGATTGAGAGGAATAACGGTGAGCTTTCAGATAGCATGTAGCAAAATGAAGTGCTATATTAGACAACTGGCATGGCTAATAACCCAAGCAAATTGACAGAACGAATTATGGGCTTATAACGATGAACGCTCGTCTAAGGAACTACAAAAATGGCAGACATTAGAGCATCTCAAAATAAAAAGCATCGCAAGTGCAGCGGGTTTATGTTGGTTTACGCAGAAAGGAGGTCACCAAATACGATATATTTTAATGAACAACAACAAGGATGGGTGATTCATAATAAAGACTCCTACACCATTTTGCTAGCTTTGAAAGAGCTGAAAGCAGCCTTGAATAAGAAAAAAAGTCACCATCTTATCCGAAAATCAGAGTGGAGTATATTGTTTTAAGTACTTGGGCAGTTAAGATGCACAACTGAATAAGACTATGGTGGACATTTTTGAATTCGCTCATCACAATGAGCTTAAATTCAATATCTATTGCATGGCCACGGAATATCAATTAGCAGATGATATTCAGAAGAATATACTGGAACGAAGAACTAATTTCTCAAGAAATTTTTAATAAATGCCCAGCAGATCTAAACTTGACATTTACATTAGATGCAATGAAAATGCGAAATGTGCAACATATGTGGCATGGCAAAATAATGAGAAAGCCCAGAGGGTTGATTTCGTTAGCCTTACATCGATGCAGTTGCAAGAACAAATATTTTATGTCTTCCCGCCGAAGAATATTATAGCAAAAGTTCTTACATGTATCCAAAGAAATTTGCAATCAGCCAAAATGGTGATAGCGGGAAATATCTTTGCAGCCATGGCAATAATAACGTTGGAACAAAAACATATTATATGTAAAACACAGCTGTGTGGTTAATTTAATGTGAAACCACAGGCAACATTTTGGTTGCATTGGAACCGTTAAAAGCCGTAAAGACATCAAATATAGCACAATGTTACAAGTAAATGCAACAGGTTAATGTTGTTTATTTTAGAACGTTAATCAATGTAATGAAAAGACTCATTTACAAAAACAGCTATGGAATTCTTCAAGGCTGAGAACTAATGAAAGTTGGAAACATATTAAGTGTTAGGAGTGTTAAAAAGAAGAAAACCTTTCCAAAATGAAAGGTTTCTTGATAAGTGCTGTATAAACAGTGAAATGTTCCAATTATTATAGTAATGAAGTTATATGGTAAGATTTGGACCAAACACATTAAGATATTGGTGTTAAGAATGGACTATGATTACAAAAGAAGCCATTCTTAAATGAAACGATATTTAATAAATGCGAATTAAATAATTAAGGTAATGATATTATAAGAAAATAACTACATAAAAAACATTCAGATTGCTCTCTAGAATGCTTTAAAGATCAGAAGAACCAATTGGTGAGAAAAGGCCTCTCACAGGAAGTAAACGTTACTCCCAATGTAATTAAGAAAAGGCTTATCTACGATGAGGAAGGTCAGAGTGAGGATCAAAGTACTAAGACTTTGTTTGAAAAAGCATGGGAACGAGCCAAGAAAACACTTGTTATTGGTGAAGAGGAATTAAACAGTCTAATAGGCATGGTGGAAAGCGAACAACCACTGTTGTCTGGGGCGGCGTTCATGAATAACCGGGATCAGAAGTTGGTAAAGCTGGATAAGAGAGCATTAAAAAACTGTGAAAAAATACAAGTAAACTGACAAATATGGCCGTAAAGAATACTAAGCCTCTAAAAAGGCAGGTGGATAACATCCGATAATTAAAAGAGGAGACCAATACTTCCAAAGGTGGACCAGTGCAAATCCTATTTGGACAGTCTTTTGCCTGACCGGGAACATTATAAAAATCTTTATATAATGTTCATAAGAAGCTGGTAGATGATCAGGAATACGCGGATCTATTTACGACCAGTCTATACGGCTTTTGTAACTTCTACAATATTGGACCTGGATAAACAATACTTCATTTGAATATACAGAAGCACACATGATTCAACAAGCGAACCATATCTTGTAAAAGACGGATGTGTTGGTATCAGATGCAAGAGTAGAGGCATCAAAACACTTGGGACGCATGAAGGAAATGGCATATGCGCCATTACGAGCTACATTACGAGATACACCATCTGGAATCCGAGGGGGATGACTTGCTTCTTAAAGTGGGAGACCTTCCGTTCAACGACCAGTGTATGTGCCAAAGGTGACTAACAAATATGAGTCGTACAAAAAGCAAGAAGAAAGCAAGAGCAACAGGGGACAGCTCTCGAGGCTCTTACCGAACTAATAATCGAAGAGGTGCAGGAAAAGTTTCCTAACCATACAAACGAAGAACAGATACAAACAGAACCAACCAAAATTGGTTCGGATACAACATGACGGGCGGAGAAGGTCAAAGTTTGGTCGATACCCCAGGAAAAAATCAAATTCTAAATATGAATTCTTAAGGTTAAACTGCAGATACCGGTAGAATGGCGAAGGTAAAATCAAAATACATATTCATTGGCAGCTCAAATAGGCCAAGACAAGCTAAATGCTCAATACAGTATGATAAAAATAAATGGGGCCCTCATCCTTATACAGACGAAGCTGCATTAGCTGGAGGAAAACTATTTATTAAAACAGTTAA
This sequence comes from Mesochordaeus erythrocephalus, assembly GCA_004367975.1. Lineage (NCBI taxonomy): Eukaryota > Metazoa > Chordata > Appendicularia > Copelata > Oikopleuridae > Mesochordaeus > Mesochordaeus erythrocephalus. Next base: position 3,949 of record SCLF01191337.1, read on the forward strand.
AGCAGAGATATAATAATCCAATAGAGAAAATGCTCGGTTTTTTCGAAAGATCTAAATTTGGGGTCTAAGAATGGAGTGTAAATAACCGATTAAATTGCAGTCGAAAAAGGCAAGATTTAGAGTGAGTTATTTCAGGATATATAAGGAATAGAGACTAGATTATTAGGGAGAATTATTTAGAATTATATTTCACCTTGAATGAGAAAGGTAATGGTTCTCCAAGTTAGAAGTTAAATTCTATAACCGAGGAGGAGTTAGTCGCAAAACGGGAGTTACCCGCCCTCCTCCCAGTATCAATAACTTCAAGTACTTTAGAGTGCGTTACTTCAGGTAATGTAATCTTAATTCTAATAGATACGATATGTTTCCTAGAATAAGAGTATTTGCCGAGAGTATTCGTCCGAAATATTATGAAAAAGTGTATTTTATTGTTGGATAATGCTGAAAGTCATAATTTCGATGAAAGCTATGAAAATTTAGAAGTATTGTTTCTCTCCCTGGAAAACGGTATATCTTCAAACGTTGGACCTTTTGACTAATGCTCTCGCTAAGAAAATGTACAGACAATTTTTTGGCAAGTGTTTAATCGAGCAAGGACTGCGAGAAGATACAAAAATGGAAGTTGTTAATTAAAGGAAGTTTATTAAGTCAGATTATTACTTTGGACTGGTAAATATCAAAAATACCATTTAACGGACTTTATTCAAAATAACTTTGACAACACCTAGTTTGTTTAAAATAAATATTGTACTACAACCAAAGTATATATTTTCAAAAGAGAAATACCATTAGACTACTTCGTTCGCATTTCTCTCGAAAACCATACCTGGTGTCACTTTGAAATTTTCCATGATTAAAGATTAGGTCCCTTTCTCTTTTGAAAATATCTACTTAGGTTATAGTACCCTTGGATGCCAAAATAAGAGACACTGAAATAATAGAGTTTTGCGAGACATTTTCGAAAATAAATGATCTTTTTTTTATTTGCTTCGTCTTCAATCAAAGTCATTTCCTTCAACTCTTCGTTCAAAATGTCCAAGACTTCCTGTCGATCAACTTCTATAGGTTCAATATCGGCTTGTTTTCATGAAAAACGTAATTTATCTGTTTAATTGATAAATTTAAAAAAAGTTCCACCATTTTAACCACCGCCTGCTCCTCTGTTACAGTTTTCCCATTATTCAATCGAAATTCTCGGAGCCATTTTCAGGGTTGCGAAAGGCACAAATCAAGAATTTGAAGGTAACCTGTTGTATTTATCGGAAACATTATCAAATCCATGTTTGCGATGGTTTTTTTTTACTTTGTGTGATAAAATACCAATGTGAGAGAAAATGCCAAATACCAGGATATCACTTAGGCGCTCCATTTCCCAAAGAAATACAAACGTATTCATCCAAGCTTTTCTATAGGATATTTGTGTCGTATTTTCTTGCCCGCCTTCAGAACATACGGCAGTAAAAATCGGGCGGATTGAAAAATTCGCGATTATTTTCACTTATTGAAAATTTGTACTTCCAAAATCTCATTGTGGCTATAACTACGTCACGGGTTAAGAATTCGGGGTCGGTCATTTTAAGAAGAAATGAAGCTTGAGTCATGACGCGTCGAATAATAATCTAAATGTTTCTAAATATAAAGGAATCTTCAACGAATTATAATCTGAATAATCTGATTCCTCTAAAATCATCTGAAAATCTGAATGATGTGAAATCTGCCGTGTCATCACCATAAGCCAGATTTCAGATTGACATGGCGTTTGACCATATATTTTTATTACGCGTTATAACTGTGAAAAATGTGCACCATTTTTATATGCTCATTAGGAAGCATTTCGTTTTCAGATTACTTTCCCATTTAATGTTACTATTCTAATTATTCAGTGTCAAAGTCACCTTAACCCGCAAAATGCTGGTAATGCGTATCACCATCGCCATCATTATAGGAGTTATAACCTTGCAACTGGGAATATTTAATTCTATCTTGGAACAATATAATTGTACGATATATTTAAATGTCGGATATTGATAGAATGTCTTTGTATGGTTTGAACTTAAGTCATCGCCTAATTATAGGAGTTATAACATTGAAACTGGGAATATTTAATTGTACCTTTGAACAATCTAATTGTACGACATATTTAAATGTGGGAAAATGTTAGAAAGTGTTTGTATGCTTTGAATTTGCCGCTTCCAGTCGAAAATTGACATTAGTGGAAAGCGTTATATGCGGAAATGTTAATATTTGAATATTTTATCGGCCGAAAACTGTCGTAACATGTTATCATTCATTCGATAAAATGTATTCCCCCAAAGGAGTATTCAAGAGCCATCGTGTTCCTCCATTTATTTTTTAGCAACCGGATTATTTCATCTTCACTGTCTGTGATCGTATCTGCGATTGTTATCAGTCTTTTCAGGAACTTTATGAAGTCTCGTTGCACCGTATATTTCTTTCGGTCATGGTTTTTGTTGGAATGCTTCTTGAGAATTGTCACTACCCATGCTTTGGATCAGCTCGTCGTCGATGTATGTTAGCAGGATGGCCGCCTTCGCTTCTCCAGCCTTTATGTTTTTTTCAAAGCTGGTGACATCTCATATTTTGGTCATACAGGGCTTTTTCAATCTTCTCCGCCGTAGTGGCATCTGGGAAGCTGATCTTCCTTCTACCATTATACCTACCCAGGTCTTTGACTTCTTGGTAGAAGTCGTAAGCATATCCGGGTTTTTCTCCTGCCATTTGAGCGCTTTTGACTATGTTTGACATTTACCTTTGTTCAAAAATTTATAAAATTTTAACAATTCAATGTTTTATGTAGTGGTAATATTGAATGATTAAAAATGTTGGAACGCGCGATATTTAAACCGTTCCGATTAGCCTGCGGGATTCGTGGCCAGTTTAACTGGCTTTATGAATCTCTTACGCCCTCCTTTTGCATGTCCCTCGCTGCAGTCATTTTTATTTTCCCTTCTTTTCCCCCGCTTTCTTCGGAGTCGTATTTGTGTTTAAAATATCCATCGTATATGGGTGTATATTGATCTTTAGCCTTGTGTAAAATTATATTTATGGCGCCTAGTCACCCCGAACTGTCTACTACTCTTTCGTTAACCCTCTAATGTTGTTGTTACTGTTAAAGTTAGACCTTTGTGAGCTAAACCGATTTCTTTTATCATTAAAACTCCTTCGATTGCTCTATGAGATTCTGAGTAATCTAGGAAATTTGGCACATTGTGAAAACGGGAGTCTCCTAAAACGCTAGAGCGCGAACTGCGTCGCCATGAATTGCTTCTATAATTGGTATTGGCAACATTTTTTAGTGGTCTATTGCTCTGTTGATTGGTATTTCTGTTGCTGTTTATTTTAAGTGTTTGTCTACATTGGCGTGTTTAGGCCGATTTATATAGACCTCCTCTTCCAATGCCTCTAAAGTTATGTACTCTGAATTGTCTTCGGATAATGATCTTTCGATAATGAGCCATAATTTAACAAAGTTTAGGCCGATCTTCGGGCCATGCTTTATATATATATGTATGCTTCCGATTGTAAAATAAAGGTGCGACTAATTGATTTTTCTTGCCGATCCGGTATTTGACTTAGGTGTTTGACCACGAGGGTATTTCTCCTCTTAAAACACCTGCCTCAAATTCTCGTGGTATATGTGGTAAAATTGCATTTTTGAAACGGTCTACTGCCGTTTTTAATGCTTTTAAGGCTTTTATGAATGCCTTTACGTTAGGTGTTTCCGGAATTTCATCGTCTAGTGAGAACTCTGTTGTAAATTACTCCCAGTTGACTTTGTGGTTGTTAACTACCATTTACATTCGGTTGATGGGTTTACATTTTTTTAGACGGCCCTTTAATTTGCTATTAATCGCGTCCCAACACCAAACATGGCGTTGGATAATATTCTTTTGGTCGCCATTATAGACTCCTAATACTGTATTTGCCGAATTCAACACTGTAGTTCATTCCGAGCAACCATTAATTTGAATGCTTGGGCGACGAATTGGGTTCGTTTTACCACTCTTTCACCATACTGTTAGAAGTTGAAAAAACCAAAAATTATTTTGCGCGAAATGGTAAATCCTCTAGACCTAGTATTATTTTTGTTTCGGCTTAACCAGTGGATACCCCTTAGGGATATGTGTCCCTTAACACGTCAAAACGCTCTTCTTTCGCAAAAATCTCGAGAACGAATTGATGGATCTGCTTCAAATTTTAACACATTATGGGGATTTCAAATACCATTCATACAAAAATAGTGCCGATGAAAAACGTTCCGTGTAACTAATTTGGCAGGCCAAAAGCGTTTTTGCACTTTTTGAAAAATGGAAGCCACTTGCAAAATTTAACTGCCATTTTCTCAGCAGTTGGACCTCTATTTAAATCCAAATTTTGTCAGTGTTTTGCCTTTGCATCATTCTCGGTACATACAAAGCATGGCGGTCTTATCATCTACTGGAGCAGTGTCTGGATTACGGTTTACTAATTACATGACTAACAGCTTTAATGGTAGGAACTCGATAATAGAAAAAAATAATGGTCTTACGTTGTAAACAATATTTTTACTAAACATTTAGTGAATTTGTTTTTCAGAAATCCAACGGTTTTCCAACAATAACTCCAAGTATTTTAACCGCAATAACCCAGATTCATTTTATTAATAATGTTTGGGTATCCTTGTTGGCATAGAAAAAACATACGTTCTTATATTGCTTTTTAGTACTTTTTATTGAATTTAAGGTGTAGCTATGTCTAAACTAGAGAGAGATCGTGCTAGGAAGAGAGCAAGCACATTTTTTACAAAGCACACAGCTATGCTCATGTCTGCAAATATTACGTTTGCATGAACTGCGAGAAAAAGCATTCCTATGATGCACGTCTGTCATAACTACCCCCTCTATGCCAGGGAGACACTGATCGGTTAACCAGACTTAGTGGGTCTGATAGAGTTTTGCCTTGCGGGTCATAATCTGTTCCCAGACCATCCGTAATTATACGTGTCGTAGAGTTAACTCCCATAAAGACAAAATGTGAAAAAGACCTTAATTTTAATTTATGGGCGAAAAAGAGCTCACCGCACTCACTTGCACCAGATTAAGTAGACCTCAGGGCATCCAATAAAAGTACCAAAAACGTACTTCGATTATTCATTTTAAAATTATGGACCTCGAAAATCACATTGCCAAAATAGACAAAAATGACTTTGACCGTCCCAAACATTAACAGCTGTTTCGAGTCAAACTTTAGCGAACATACTTTGGTACCTTACCATGTTTTCTAACTCATAGAAAATCAAAAGGTGAAAAATACGTGATTCTGCCACTTTTTTTTGAGCTATAACTAGGTCACATGTTAAGAATTCGGGGTCAGTCCTCTGAGAAGAATTGAAGCTTGAGTCATGGCGCTACGAATAAGCTGACTTTCGAGCCAATCGGACATAGTGCCCTAAATCACATTTTTGACTTCTAGTGGCTATAATTTGGAATTCGGGTCGACCACGAGAATTGAATGTTTTATAAATGTTTTTTATAAATTTTTTATAATTGCCATACGAAGAATAAAATCAAAAAGGTATGAAGTGCTTACAAATAATTTCCAATAATCTATAATAATACATATCTGTTATTAAGCTAGGTACGCTGAATTGTTTGGATTTTTAGGAATATTATTTGATCCCGAAAATATTATTTGAATGAAATTTCGCCTTCTAACCCTTATATTATTGGGCGTGTTTGTACACAAATATATAATGTTAGCGTACTGGCCGACGTCTTTGCCTTGACCGAGGATCGAACCGGGTCCTACGTACTCAGAGCCGTATGTCCTAACCGCTAGACCTCGAGGCTTAGTGTTTACTGAATTACATTCCTTAAATTTTACTGAAATTTTCCTGAAATTTTACTGAAATTTTCCTGAAATTTTACTTTCAGCTGTTACAGACTATATCTCTACGAAGCTAACATCTCCCCCAGTTTCAGGTCACACATCTCATGTCATCGCCCAACCCCTTTGGGGCATAATCTTATTTCATCGCCCAACCTCTTTTTGGTCATAATCTTATTTTTAATAAACATTATACATCTCTAAGGCCGCAATTTTGCTTACTCGCCGAGATACTATACGAAAGCGCGGTGGAGTCATGTTTACCCACTCAACCATTCAGTCCCTTGAATCGCCAAACACCTTTTGGTCAACTTTCACTATGTTCCGAACAAGAACCCCAGATTCAAGGGTCTGCTATCTTATATATAGGACGCTATCTTATATATAGGACGTCACCATTTTAGGCGTAAGGCACCATTTGTTAGCGTACTGGCCGATGTCAGAATGACTCATATAAAGCATTTACATATTCAGCATTTACAGACTATATCTGTGCAAAGCTAAAAATAGCAATTAATTATAAAAAATTACCAATAATACATATCTGTTATTAAGCTAGGTGCTCTGACATTTTTGGACTTCTGGCCATATATTTGACCGAGAAAATATTATTTGAATGAAATTGCACGTGATAACCCGTTACATTCCGATTGTTCATACTTTATAGCTGAGCTTCCCCCAATCAACTTCCCTCATTCAAATTTTCAACGGAAAATATTGCTCCGTTTTGAATTGATATGGAAAAGAAGAACGTAGGGGCATATGTCCCTAAAGGGTATCCACAGGATTTTTCTATATATAATATTGACAAAATGCGTAGGCAGAATACAGCCAGATTTGGTGCAGAGGTATAGGGAGATGAGGCGAACAGCGTAAGGCTTATTATGATATAGGGTTGGAAGAAGAATATGAGATATAAAAGTACAAATTTTGATAAAGGCGTCGATAGTTATACGGAATAATAATATACTGCGTAGGCGGATATTGCGAATAATCCTATAAGTAGCTATAATATCGTAGTAGGTATCCCCCATAAGGTCCAGAAAGACCGAATTTGACCGAACACGGCTTAAATGTTAGTAACTGTATAGAAAATTGATTATTCGAACTAGCCCGTATACCCGTAATCAACAACACCAAAATAGGAATCTAGAACAGAAATAAAGAGTTTCACGAGTGTATGTCAGGCGGCAGACATTGCAGCGTAGGCCTAGTTTCACCCGGTACTTGTGCATATTTTAGAATAACTTTCGACCACGAATTTTGACCGAAGTTGATGCAAAAAAACAAAAAATGCGGAAAAAGACTGGAAAAATACTTCTCCTGTTGATAATTGTCTGCCCTAAAAATTTGTGTGTATATAATGGTACGTAACTCTCAATATTCGCACGTAAACTTTTTGACAAAAACGAATAATCATTTTGTGTCAAATGGTAAATCTTATAGACTTAATATTATTTTTGTTCGGGCGAAGTGTCGGGGTTTATCCATCTTGCTATATATTATATAAACGAAATTCGTAGGCCGAATACAGCGAGATTTGTTACAGAAGTAGAGGGATACGAGGCGAACAATATGAGACCAAAATAGACGAAAGGGTTCGATAGTTATAGGGAAACTCGACCCAAATCAATCCCCAATTTGCCTGGGCGGAAAACGCCCACGGTTGGTACAGAGGTAGAGGAGCGAAAGAATATGAGATATAAAAGTACAAATTCTGACAAAGGCGTCGATAGTTATGCGAAATAATAATATTGTGCGTAGTCGGATATTGCAAATAAGCTCATAATTAGATACAATACCCCAGTTAGTATACCCTAGAGGGTCAACAATGACCTAATTTGACCGAAAACAGCTTAAATATTAGTAAATATATCGGAAATCCTCATTTCCAACTAGCCCTTATACCCTCGATCAACAAGACGAAAACAAGAATCTAGAACCGAAATTATGAGTTTCACGAGTGTGTGTCAATCGGCAGACATTGCAGCGTAGGCCTAGTTTCATAAATGCAGCGTACGGGTTAAGGTACCTAGGACCAAAATTTCCCGATTTTTGTGAAATTATAATTTCGCAAATTTGTGAAAATGGCAATTTAATTGGCAATGTTTAACTTGCAATGTATTGCCAATTACTTAACAAATCACTTAACATTCCATCGCATTATATACCTGCTATCAACATGAACAAAGAGCCTAAATTTGATTAACACTGTACCCCCACTAAAATATTGAATATACCGGTAGCAACATATATTTTACATTACAAAGATTAGCGAATAGAGAAATATCTGCGGGCTTGTCAGTTTATTAGCTGAGGATACACTGTATATCTAGTTTTTTCACTCTGTTGATACGTGCGTAGCTATATTTTTCTAGAATCAATTTTCGAGTCAGCGGACGAAACAGTCGGAATCATTTAAATCGGCATGATCCGAGATCGACGAATATATTTTCATCACAACAAGTAAGTACCCTTTTAACAGCTGTTCGACTTTCGCGAGTCATGCGCGGAATCAGCGTATACCCTTGTTAGAAGTGTGGATACGCAGCGGGGGATCGGTATGAATATTGGACCGCCACCCTTATAGAAAACGACTGTTCGACAGAAACGATATGAGAGCCTCTGTCCGAAGAAATCATTTTCAAACTGATCAACTTTTGCTTTTTGATTAATTAGATTTTTGTCCTCGTGCCGTGTTTTTCAAGAAAAAGCAATCGTCTTCATTGAAACGATCTTGGATTGAAAGCCAGTCGCCGGTCGAGCGACTGCAAATCCAGAGAGAAACGAAAACATCGGTTTGACGGTTTTATTGGGGCAAAAGAGACCTTTAAGGCAAATTAAAACCATCTACGTAATTAATTTAAAGGTAGGACGTCTATTTTTATTCTTTTACAGAAAACATGTTGCAACGAAATGAGGCGTCGATAAATATTAATAGAGAAAACGTAGGGATTAGTCTACAAAATGTGGGTCACTAATAGTTAAACTGCTTACTATAACCCAAATCCGCCCCTTGTTACTATTAGGCCGAGAAAATGACCTTTTTAAAGCGAAAACATTAACCCCTTGGTGCATGGCAGCTGACCGAACTAAATTGAGCTAGATTAATTAGACCAGCGGGCATCTAATAAAATCATGTAAAATATACTCACATGATTTTTTTTAAAGCTGTGGACCGAGAAAGTTTTTAAACAAATAATCTGAGTATATTTTATATGCCTTTATTGGATGCCCAGGGTTCTAATCAATCTACAACAATTTGGTTCGTACAGCTGCCATGCCCCAGGAGTTAAAATATACGTTTTTCAAAATAGGTCATTTTAACCGCAAAATAGTAACAAGGGGGGGGGGTGCCGATTTGGGATATACCTGTTACGAAAGTATGGTTTTCGAAACTCCATTTAATAATTGACTAAATAATTGTAAAAGCTTAAGTTTCGATTTCGATTTGTTTTAACAATGAATACAAACGGGACCTAAGTGGAGGGCCACGTAACGGTATACTGCAGGCACGTTCAGGCTCGTTTCAGGATCGTTTATTATTTTTCTCTAATTAATTCCTAGGCCATTTTATAGAAAAACTTCAAACAACTTGAATATTTGTATACCCCCATAGAGTAAATTTTCCATTATATATACCCTATATGTGACCTAGAAGTCTCTCTTAATTAATTAATTATTTCCCGCTTCTAAAATGCATGAAATTTAAAGAATATACCATATTGAACCATATTGGCCCGATTGATTTAGCTATTTATAAGGGTGCTGTTTACATCTTCTGAATACTACGGATTGTTGTGTTACACGAATATTAGCAGTACCCTACCAAAATGACAACCTTTCAAAATGATTTCTTCTCTCAACTGCAAACTTGATTTTATCGATTGTCAATCATTTCAGAAGATTTGTATATGATTAGTTCTTCTAGAAATTAATTGTAAGTAAGTTTTGTTGAATTACGGATTATAACGGGCCTAATCTAGAGCTTTAAACCGTATTGTGAATTAGAGAACTGACTATTAGCTAACAGAAATAGTATCAAGGGGCATGCGTAGGTGTGCATTTAGGGTTTCTACTTCGAATTCAAGTTGATATTGCTGATGTTAGAAATGTCGTATATTTTTCTAACGTTTGAAAGAAGATGTAAATAATGCTTTAGTCCTATCCACTTCTTAATTACATCATCTTGACAACCATATTCGGGGCGGAAATTGCACCGAAAGTAGATAAAAATGGTTGACCCAAATTCAGTGTTAATGACTATAAGGTACTGTAAATGCAAGTTGCCGTACTATGCAAACTTTGTGAAGGGCGCAAGCAGCTTGATTTTGAATAAAATCAAATGAAACTGTGTTATTTGAATGCATATCCAGACTTGGCATTTTTTTAAATGAAATAAATATTCGAATTCTGGGGATTGAAATAATTAGATTAATCTCCGCGACCAAAAATGTACAATAAGGTGCCTGAGACATACTTAAAAAAACCACCTGAGAAGTATGTATAGAAAAAAGAAATGTAGGGAAATGTGGCGAAATGTAGGGAAAGCGGTTTTTCATCGTTTATTTGGCAAATAGGGAAAGTCAAATTGTTATTTTATTCGTTTTAATATATCCGAAATTAGACAACTTCACACGCCCGTAATTTATTACCTGCAATTAATTAATAATTAGATTTTTCAAATAATATATTTAGGTACTTGGATGACATAATTGGTACGTTCGTAATTAATTACCTGCAATTATTTAATAATTAGGTTATTCAAATAGTGTATTTAGGTACTTAGGATAAATATATAATATCAATATATAAATAAAATGTCATATTCTCTTCTGGTAATATAATTTCACCTGGCTTTCAATCTTTAAATACACCAAGTGCCACCTTAACGCACTAAGACCACCTTAACGCGCAACTTTTTCTGCTCCCAACTTGCTCACCTTAACGAACCACATTTTTGTTTTTGAGATTTGAAAATTTAAAACGTCCGCTCTCTATCTCCGTCTCCATCCCGATACCAATTATCACTTCTGATTTTACAGCCCGGAGAGAATTATTCATAAAATGTGTCCCTAGGGGCATAAATTGTTTTTTTGTGTTCCGTATAATAACAGTAGCTCAATTAATTTCAGCTTTGAGAAGCCAACACTACTAAGTGCGAAAATATTGTAGCCCCCGAAGAGAGGGAAATAGAGAAAATATTAAGTTTTCGGGCTATTACACTACTTAAAGTTGTCAAAAGTTATTATTTTTTTCATGAATTCGGTATACAGCCTAAATTCCATGGTACAGGTGCGGAATGGTACAGGTGCGGCACGGTACAGGTGCGGCATGGTACAGGTGCGGCATCTACTCACAAAAACGAAAAATGGTAACTATTGGTTAACCAGTAGACACCACTTTTCGTTTTTCAGTGGATACCACACCTGGCTCATTTGATGATCGAGTTTTCACTACCTTTTTTCTTGAAAACCATACATTGTATCGTTTTGAGATTGTGCATGCTTCTAGATTAACTAATTGGCGGTCTAACTGTATTTCTCGTTTCAAAAAATCTTTTGGTTTTATTACAGTAGCGTCCAAAATGAGCGTCGTCAAAGTGAATTCCATTGTCTCAGCCGTAATTGAATTTTTTGATTAAAGAAAAGACTGTACCTTGGCACTTTGGTTATAACTTTTGGTAACTTTAACCCTCTTGTCAAATGCTGGAGCGCCGTAGTTTTTTGAGCACAATAATGGCCCCCGTTTTTTGATGCTTATCCCCCAGAAGTTAGAATTTAAAATTCGTCATAGAATAGTTATCCGTGATTTGAGCCGCAATACCTTCTCTCGTTATTAAGACATTATACTTTCAATGGTATTTGCTGAGCTAGAAGTCAGAATTATAGCCCAGATGGTTAACACTCGAAATAATAATTTTAATTGTCGATAAATGCAAATATGTGTATCATCCAATCAAAATAGCCCCTTAAATTGGCGTGTAAACAATTAGCCAATTAGCTACTTGGACCTTTTGAAATTCTGGGGTTTTTCCATTGGGGCTTGTTTGGCTACTACCGAATTTGTACGGTATCCGGCGTCCCTGTAGTTTTAATTGTACAATTGAAGTATTTTAAGCCGTATAAGAAAGCGTAATAAACAGTATATTTCATTCTATCGGTACAGTACGGTCATGGCATTTTAAATATAATCGGATACATATACTTATATGACTTAAAGACACCATAGTGACTCCAATCACTATAAAAATAAAGAACGATCAATATGGCTTAGCACATATACTTGCTGCCACCGGCGTCGTCATAGTTTTTAATTTTTGAATTAAGCCGTTTAAGAAAGTGTAATGAACATTATGTTTCATTCTATCGGTACAGAACGGTCATTGAGTTTTAACATAATGTTCATGGGACAAGGATATATATATATGCATTAAAGACACCAAAGTGACTCCAATTGCTATAAAATTGAGGTTGACACACAGTGGTCAATATAGGTTAGCACACATACGCGTTGCCACCTAATGTCAATGCTTTTGAAGCGGTTTCAATTATTTTCTTACAAGAGGGTTAATTAGTATTATACGCAGGCGAATTATATAACCGCCATTATATAACCGAATATTCACTATATTTCTCTCATCGGTTGGTACACAATTTTCGTATTTATGTCGATAAGACCTTAGTATTGTTAGCATAAGGCTAATGTATGAATGAATAATCGAAAACTTGTTGACATGTTCTTGGACCGAACCAGGGCTTACGGACCGTACGGACTGACGTGACAACCACTACACTAACATGCCTCGAACTAATGGAATATATATTTTGACTTTATATGAATTCCTTACATTGTGCTATGACCGAAACTCATAATATACCAACACCCACATCAGTTAAAATTAACGGTTTTATAAAAAAGGTCTTTTGTACGGAGGAATATAAATTTGGAAGTTATGAAAATAGATTCGGAACCGCAAGGACAAACTCTATCAGACCCACTAAGTCCCGATAACCGATCGCTTTATACATTCTAGACATAACAATGATTCCCCAAAAAAGTGCGTCATAAATAAAAAAAAACATCAAAACCCGCGCCCGCGGCCGGTCAAAATTTTCAAGCCCGCGGGCAGCCCGCCGAAACCCGCGGCCATTTCCTACTCTGCTCTAGACCCCTGGGGGCTCTCTAGACACTAGTGTATAAGTGTGGAAGAAGCAGATTGGTATATATACATACCGAGCCGAATTTATATACTAGCATGTATATCAAAGTCCAGTTCGTACAGTATAACTTAATCATTGATATTTTACGTTTCTTATAATGTTGCCTATTAAAATTTTAAATGACTACATTATACTGTCTGAATGACTTTGATATACATGCTAGTACGCATTTACTAAATTGAATTGCGAAATTCGGCTCGAGTATTTAAATATACCAATCTGCATCTTCCACCCTTATATAAATTATTAATGCTGGTCTCGTGTGAATGTAGTTATACATCACGGTACAATCTGGCACAATATTGCCACAACAATACGCCGAAATAGTAGAAAAACAATACGCTGAAATTCTAGAAAAACATTGTTGGCAATATTGTGCCAATTTTTATCGTGAGCAATAAATAAATAATGGAAATAATCCCATTCTAGTTAAATGTGAACTGTAATATCTTAAAAGTGGTCCCGAAAGTTTTTGACCCAGGGTCATAGGGACCGCGACAAACTGCGGAAAGTTTTTTTTGATTGGTAGTTGTTCATTTCCCTTTCACTTACAAAGTAGTGAATATTTTTCAATAAAATTTGTGTCATGA
>SCLF01192449.1:0-17636 GCA_004367975.1 Mesochordaeus erythrocephalus
TCGACTAATATTGCTGGTATAAAATAGCCAATTGTGTGCCTGAGGGAACTTAAATAATTGTGTGCCTGAGAGATATGTCACACTGATTATATTAACGAATAGGAACTTTTGCTAATGGTGATACGTTGCTATTTTCTTGCTAAGAAATTATAAACACATTTGATTTAAGGATCAATTCAATCACAGTAGGGAACTGTGGTGGGGCTTTTAAGATATACTGATAAAATCACTTCACGGCTTGATATTTATTGTATGTTCCTATATACTCTGCCAAATACAGGTCGTAATAGGTCGTGGCCTATTGGGGAGGTAATTTAGTGAATATACATATATATTCTATTTTAAATAATAATTACGAATAATTTAGACTATAAACTCAATAAGATAAATTCTTTAGTTGATTGGTTCTATATTAAATACGAACCCAGAGCCATAGCTTATATAATTTTCGAATTACGTATACTATTTTAACCAGCAATGTCTTACAGTAAGAAATAGCGCCTTAAAGATATTTGAATAGGGTTTTATCGTGCGTTAAGATGAATTAGACACATACATACCATAAGCGTTAGTTAACTATAGCGTTTCTTGACATATGTGATTGTTGATTAGCTTTTTTTCTAGTTATTTAGTTGCTTAACGTATTTTGATATGAGCACATTTGAGAATTTCATTCCACCGGGTTACGCCCACACTTTCCCCTGCCTAACACAACAACACACATACCGACTATAACATTTAACCGGCAGGGGCATACAGCGAGCCATAGTGTAATAAATATGGATAAATCTATGGATAAATATAGATTTTAACTCTTGGTGGCATCCCTGAGGCTTAACCAGCTTTACTGATTGTAATAGGGTTGTTTCTTGCTGTTACAAATTGGTTCTCAGAATATGTAAAGTTACGTTAAAAACGTGAATTTTAACTCCTGGAGGTATCGAAAACATATTGCGATTATTTATTTTAAAGCTATGGACCGCGAAAGTCACATTGTCGAAATGGACACATTTATTCGACTAATCGCTGGATAACAAGATTTATTGAAACAGTTCTATGTTTCATGTTATCTAATACTAGATCGGATTATTGCCTTGCGAATTCTTAATCTTTTAGAAAGTATACTATGCAATTTTTTTATACGGACGTTATTTGGCAACAATACAAATAAATAATTGTTATTACAAAAATTGAACGTCAAACTAAACCGAAATACGCCTCTCAACGAAGGTGTATGTCAGATTGCTGCAAGAAAACAACCGATGTTCCATGTTATAATAAATATTGTGAAAAACACGGCTGCGCTAAACACTCAGCTATAATTTGTAACAGGTCATAAGGGACCATAATATTTTAGAGAAAACCATTCATAAAACGCTGAACGCACCTTCTGAACGAAATGGCTCAATGTGTCAAAAAAGGTCACATAGAGTTTGCCATGTGAATCAATGTCTTCAATTTGCATGTAAGGATCACAGCAGCTTTAGTTGTCACACATGTTGCTTTGAACAACATAATTTGAGTATAAAAATAAACAAGTTGGTACAAAAAAAGTCTATTATCTCACCTATTTTGCATATATTTTATTTATTATCACACTTATTTTGTATATATTTATTTATTATCGCGATTCGGTTCATTAACCTTAACGCGCGATAAAAACCCTATTCATATTTATTACACTATGGCTCCCTGAATGTCTTTGCCGGTTTAATTTTAGAGTCGGTATATGTGTTGTTGTGTTAGGCAGGAGAATGTGTGGGCGTAACCCGGTGGAATGAAATTCTCAAATGTGTTCATAACAAAATACGTTAAGCAACTAAATAAGTAGTAAAAAAAACTAATCAACAATCACATATGTCATGAAACGCTATAGTTAACTCACGCTGTCTAATTCACCTTAACGCACGATAAAAACCCTATGCAAGTATCTGTAAGGGGCTATTTCTTACTGTAAGACTTTGGCGGAATTCACTTTAATTTCGTGCACCTAAAATCGCCGCGCGTCGAATTTAAAGCCACGTGAGTGACGTCTTTAAATCGGACAATATTAGGGTAACCATTGTAATTTAATTAACTATAAGACTGCAAGTTGTTCTAGACTTTCGTTATTCTTAATAATTTATATTTTGGTAACTACTGGAAATCATAACTTCCTTAGTTTATATATATATCAGCACGTTTTTGGTTCTTTTTGACCAGTGACCCTGTTTTTAGCGTTTTTAAGGCCTTAGACGTGGTTGAATGTTTGATCGACCTCTACCGACCCCCTCCCCCTAAATTGGACGTGGGATTTTTTAGAACTATTTTTAGACCGGAAGTCCCACCGGAAGTCACAGCTGAAAACCGGAAGTTGATTATTTTGTATCGCGAGTCCCAATACATTGTTACACTGGACGACCTCTAGTGGAAAACTATCTTTAAAAAATGTATGTACCTACAGGTACTTGGGAAATGACACTTTAACAAAATTAGTTTTTTACAACTTATTAAGACTTAAGACAGCTGTGTCCTAGATAGAAAAACGTTAAGCAGCATTCCTGCCTAGAATTTTATTCCGCATATTTTAAGGTACCTAATCACCAGAATTCTGAAAACTAGAAGAATTGATTAACGCATACACAAATCTTCCGAAATAATTAACAAGCGATAAATAGGCGTTCTACGGCCAGGTATTCTCTCGTAAACTTGATTTTATCGATTGTTAATTATTTCGGAAGATTTGTGTATGCGTTGATCGATTCTTCTAGTTTTCAGAATTCTGGTGATTAGGTACCTTAAAATATCCTAGAGAGACGCGTAGGTGATTTGAATTCTAGTATGCATATTCAACGCATATTCACCCTTGGCGTTTTTGACAGCAAATAATATATTCGAATTGTGGAGATTGAATTAATTGGATTATTCTCACTGGCCAAAAAGGTGCCTGAGAGATAGTTAAATAAAAGGGTGCCTGAGAGATATAATATAACCTTGTGTAGTATGGCTAGAGTTATAGTAACGGTTCAACCCACTTAAACAGTTTCAACACTTGAAAATGATATCTATACAACACATAGTCATACTCCAGAAATAACAAGGATATAACTGTTTCGGTAATGTTTGATGAAGTAGAATGTGGCTGGTGCAACGATAAGGCTATTCATCATATCATTCGGAACGAATTTTCATTCACAGTAGTTCTTATAATAAGCAATAATAAGCAATAATATTATGTAAAAATAATAAATAGTTGATAAGCGATTTTCTATTAGATATCGAGTGGTAGTTGTTAATCGTCCATTGTTGCATAAACGTATGCGCTATCGGATATTCTTTCAGTAGTGTATGTTTGTTGTGTTTGATCAAGTTCCTATGCTTTTACAAATAATATATTATTATTTTGTTGTGGTCGTTAAGGTTGAAGATCGTGGACACCTTAGAAGACGTCTTCATTCTGGAAAGCGACGCGTCCGAACGAGCTATGGGGACGGTATCATACATTTGCACACGAGAGGAAAATAAAAAATTTGAGTAGGCGTCCGAGACCCATGAACACTCACCGTCCTGTCTGCGAGCAGTAGAGTAGAGAGACATCCAAGTACGAGTGCACATAATATAAAAGGAACTTTTAGCTTTTATGAACGCCTTGAAGAAGTGGCGAATGTATCTTCTGGGAACAAGGTTTATCTGGTGGAAGGACTCGAAACTTTCTGCCCAGAAGGAAAAAATTGCCAAACACTTGGCAGAAATCAGTGAATTTGATTATACATTACAAACGAAGTCGTCTGAAGCCATGGCGGTTTCGGATTTTTGCGTCGAAAGAATTCACTGTCGGAAGACGACAAAAAAAGATAAATATGACACGAAGAAAGGAATCAGAAATGAAGAAAAAACTAAAAGAAGATGGAACACTGAAGAACATACGAAGATACTTTGAAGACGGGAAATGAATAAATTAGAAGAAGAAAGCAAAATAATAATCCCCGAAAACTTGAAGAAACGATGGAATTGATCATCCCGGAGTCCACATCACAAGAAAATTAATAATGAACAAATTATTTTTGGGTGGGGTGGAGACATGCCAGGTGTGCCAAAGAGTGAAGCCGAATTTAAAACCAAAAAAGGCACCAATGGTGGAATCAGCGACACCTACGCATCCGTGGGAATTAGTGAGTGTGGACCTCATTGGGCCTATGCCGCCCACCAACAACGCAAATCAATATGTGTTTTTTAAAAAACGTGTATTCAGCATCAATGCAATCAAAAAGTGCTTCTTAGGTCCTACTGGACCGGCAGTACACCGGTAGTACACCGACAGTACACCGTATGACGAGGAAACCACAAAATTTCGAAGAATTACAGACAACGACTGAAGATGGAGCAAGGGGGAGGGGGAGAAAGTGGAGAATGGAAAGGGGATAAATGAGGAGAGAAGAGAGGATAGGGCACCACAGGCGGTGAATGGAGTGAATTAATGAGTAGGTTGAGAAACCGGAAACGAACTCTATAAATTCATACCGTCTACCCTGGAAGTCGAAAAGGACATGTCTTGGCAGGCTGAAGAAAACCAAACAATATGCAATGAAGTAAGCCAAGCAAATACTCTAGATAGACAATGGGGAAAGATGTTGGAAGGCGAGAGCAAGGAAGAAATTGAGGCAGTAAAAGAACAAACGCAAGGGAGGAGGGAGGTGCAAGAAATTTTAACGTCAACCGCTATAGAAGTCGAAGAAAGTACACCGGAAGTGACCAAGAAATTGACAAGGGAGTTCTAGAAGCTGAGAAGCACAGGGCACAGAGTGTTCGATAAGACACCCGAAGCGCATGAAGACAGCAGAATATAGAATCATCGCAAAGTGACGACCTCAGCCGAAAAGGAATTCGAAAGTTCCAAAAAAGTATGTAGAGAAAGGAGGGTGCGAACACACGAAGATTGTCAAAAAACCATATGTTAGCCTAGAAACGGAGGAGGTTGGAGATTGCTCCCTCACCGCTATGACCGACAAAAAAGAGGAGGGAGGGCAAAAAGGTGGAATGCGTCATGTAAACATACGAGGAAATCGGAAACAAACCGAACGCAATAATTAAATCAAACCATCTGGAAGAACTCCAGGTGCAACATCCTTTGACACTATTGGCGGAGCGCCGAGGAGTCAACCAATAGAGATGGAGTGATACGGAACGTGTACCAAAGAATTCTAAATTTATAAAAATTATAACGATAAGAAGATTTCTGAAATTAGAAATTACAAAATTTTATGCGAATTTGCATTAAATTTAAGAATTGTAAAACAATTGTAATATGTTCATTATGTACAGTTAAACTGTAAACTAAGGGTTTCGAAGAAAATCGAACCCTTCTAAAAATTCTAAAAAATTGGAGCAGAAACCTCCGCATCGGAGGGATCTGAACCAATCAAAAAAGAAAAGCGTTAAAAATTCAAAAGAAAAATAAAGAAAGAAGGGAAGCCAAGGGGTCCAATAATTTCATGTTTTTCTATCCTTAGCAGGCCAGTAGGATTGAGGAAGGCCCTAGGGGTTACTAGGAAAACCAAGAAAAATAAAAACACCACACGTGAGGTTAAAAAGGCCTCTAGGATTTGTGAGCCATTCAATATTGCCTTTGATACTATTAATATTGAATTAAAATTTACGTAAAATGTTTTTATAAAAATACGTACTTTTTTTTACTGAAAAATAAATTTTGAAAAATCCAAAATAAAAATTGAATTTTGAAAAGCGCATTGCAGTGAATATCTCGAGAACGAATGAACGGATCTGCTTCATACAAAATTAGCCTCGATCAAAAACGTTTTGTGTAACTAATTTGGCAGACCGAAAGCGTTATCTCGCTTTTTGTAAAAATTCAAGCGATTCACAAAATTTAACTGCCATTATCTCAGCAGTCGTACCTCTATTTCAATCCAAATGTTGTCAGTGTTTTGCCTTTGTATCATTGCCGTTAGAGTCGAATAATATGGCGGTCTTATTATGGCGGTCTTATATGTCGGTCTTATTATCCACAGAACATTTTTTATTGAATATACACTCAGAAATCAAACGGTTTACTGATTATAGCACTAAGAATTTTAATGGTAGGAAAAACAATAATGGTCAATCCAACGGTTTTCCGACTACAACTACAAGTCTTTTAACCCTAATAACTAAGCTTCATTTTATTACTGTACTGTGGGTATGCTTGTCGGCTTATGTTGCACATATGTATTTTTTATTGAACTTACGGTGTAGCTGTGTCTAAATGAGAGAGAGAGATACCGTGCTAGGAAGAGAGATCACATTTTTTACAAAGCAGACAGCTATGTTCATGTTTGCAAATATTACGTTTGCATGAACTGCAAGAGAAAGAAATCCTATGACACATGCCTGTCAAAACTCCCCCCCCCCCCCTCCTATGCCAGGGATCAACTGATCAGTTAACGATCGGTTTTTCCTTGCCGTTCAGAATATGTTCCCAGACTATCCGAAATTATATGCGTCGTACAGTTAATCCCCCTAAAGCAAAACGTGAAAAGACCTTTTTTTAAACGCTAATTTTAACTTATGGTGGTATGGAAGCTCACCCAACTAAATTGCACTAAATTAATTAGACCCCAGGGCATCCAATAAAGACAATAAAGACATTGCCAAAATAGACAAAATTTATTTGACCGTCCGAAACATTAGTTTTTATGCAGTTGTTACAAGTCAAATTTGTGGTGAACATACCTTGGGATCTTGGCCTGTTTTCTAAGTCATACCAAATCGAAAAGCGAAAAATTCCTGATTTTGTCACTTTTTGAAAATTTGTACTTTAGAAATTCCATTTTTGAATTCCATTTGGATTATTGCCGCGTCGAATAAGCCCACTTCCGAGCCAATTGGATATACTGCCGAAATCACATTTTTGACTCCATAACAAATTTTGGACTTCATAACGAGTTAGCAATTCGAGGTCGACCACTTTAATTAGACACTTAAAAAGATGTGAAATTTTATAATTACCATACGACGAATAATTACATATCTCTTATTAAGCTAGTTACGGATTTTAGTTTAGCTAGTTTTGGATTTTTAGCCATATATTTGACCGAGAAAATATTATTTGAGTGAAATATATATATATATATTATAGGCATGTTTGTAAACGAACATATAACAATTAATTACAAAAGAATTACCAATAATACATATCTGTTATTAACCTAGTTACCCTGAAATTTTTGGACTTCTACCCATATACACCAGGGGTCACCGTAACGCACCACTTTTTTTCGCCGAAAGAACTTTTGGTGCGTTAAGGTGGCCCGTGGTGCGTTGAGTGAAATTCGGCTATTTGACCATTAGACGTATGCTTTTTTGCTCCTAACTTGCATATGTTACAAAATTGGTTAAAAAATGGTTACTTAAAGTTGAGGACCATCAAAGACAATTTTATCCATTTGTTTGTTTTCGATGTTTTCATTGGATGCCCTGGGGTCTATTTACTCTAGTACAATTCAATTCGGTGAGCTGCCATGCCTCTAAGAGTTAAAATTAACGCCTTTTCAAATCTCAAAAACAAAATGTGGTGCGTTAAGGCGAGCAAGTAAGGAGCAGAAAACATGGTTCGTTAAGGTTGTACTTGGTGTATTTGACCGAGAAAATATTATTTGAATGATATAATTTTAAAAGCGTTAAATAGCCAATAGCACAGCTTCCCTCGTTCAAATTTTCAATGGAAAACATTGCTCCGTTTGAATTGAGATGGAAAAGAAGAGCGGACGGACATATGTCCCTAAAGGGTATCCACAGGATATTTCGCTCGGAGTGTATCCACTAGTTAAAGCTATTATTCTTCATGAATTAGTTACAGAACAAAAATTCATTTTTTTACGTTAATAAAATCTATTTACGGATGGGAGAATGGCATTTAAAGGTAGAAAGCACTTGATACAACGCTCTGTTTGTATCTGAGGGATTTCGGACCTAGCTTGACCCTCTCTTGAGTTAACCGCGACATTTTTATATTTCCGTATAAATCAATAAACTATAGTAGCGCCTGCGTTGTGTACCGTGTTGTATATATCAATGCAATATTTCACACAAGTCACTAATATTGGCACTAATGTGTTCGCCACGTAGTGCTCAATTCACAATGATAAGAAGTCATAATATTACTTGGTAAAAAATGCGGAACGTAGACTTTTCGCTCAGAACTAAACGATATTAGTTGTTAAACCTTATTAGCCAAAACAATGTTTCAATTTGTATTTTGTCAATACCAAAAATTCGCTGATAGGAATACCGACGAAAAGCTACGAATTCATTAGTAGAATACACATATAGATAGCTAACATTCCATATACTTTCTAGCTCTTGAATGAGACGGATTATCCATAGATCAGCGGGGCGTCATCATCCGAAAGGGGGTCAAAAAAAGGTCAAAAGCGGGACACCCCAAAAAAGGCAAACAAAGCGGGCCGCTTTTTGCGGGACATCTGGTAACCCTGCTCTCGAACGTATTGACTGTATTTCCTCTATAGAGAATCGGTGTAACATTTTCAACATTTGTTCCGAGTGAGTAAAACTATTTCTGAACATTATTCTATTTTAGCATGTAACGTAATGTATTCATACAGATTAAGCGGCTGGAGTTTCATATTTTGTTTTACCAGTAACTCAGTACGTACTCAGTAAGCACATATGTATTTACGGGTGTTTTATCTGGATTGTTATCTAGATTGTCCACGGTTCAATTACACCAGGGGTCACCTTAACGCACGACTGCCTTAACGCACCAAGATCACCTTAACGCACCACTTTTGCTGTTCCCAACTTACTCACCTTAACGAACCACATTTTTGCGTTTAAAATTCCATTTTTGGGCTATAACTAGGTCACGTGTTAAGAATCCGTGGTCGGTCCTCTGGAAGAATTGAAGCCAGGGTCATGCCGGCTCGAATAAACCCGCTTTCGAACAAATCGGAAATGTGTTATAGGGTTTGGCTTCACGACCAATGTTTTACATTTCCAACAGTGCGTACAATTGTTTCTGCTCAAGTTATGGTAATTTTAAAATTTCTCTTAACCAAGACCACCTCAACGCACCACTTTTTCTGCGACCAACTTGCTCACCTTAACGCACCACAACAAACTACAATCAAATAGAATTATCGCGACATATTTCGGTGCTAAATATAATAGAGCAATGAACCATTCCACGATTAAGCGGATATTAGAGAAAAAGTCTGGTATTTTAACATCTCCGACGAAAAGCGCAATGGTGAATATTTGTTAACCAATTTTCAGGATTTTAAACATCGAGCAGCATTTTTGAACAGAATTTTGTTGCGCGCACTTTAGGATAACTTTCGACCACGAATTTTGACCGAAAATTTCAGTCGTGGCTCACATTGATAGTCACCTAATTTGGCTTTAGACTCGTGGTGATGATCTAATTTGACTCTAGATTCATGGCTCACATTGTTGGTTGTCTAATTTGGCTTTAGGTTCGTGGCTCACATTTGGTACCATATATTTTGGCTTTACCACATTGTCCAAAATGGATAAAATTGACTTTGAGGGTCGTAAAGTTTAGTTAGCCAATTTTTAACATGTGACTTTCGAGGTCCATAGCTTTAAAACAAATAATCTGAGTATATTTTAGATGTGTTTATTGTATGCCCTGGTATCTAATTAATCTACCACAATTTCGTTCGGCCAGCTGCTATGCCTTCAGGAGTTAAAATTTATGTTGTTTCAAAAAAGGTCATTTTCATGCACAAAAGTCGACAAGCCTAGGGAACCGAGTTTAGATATATGGTATTCAATCTTTTGAATTTTTTGACATTTTTCCAGTGTCGAATTCAACGGTCCCGCGAAACGTGAAGCAACATATTGAGTATATGGGTGTTAGTAATAATATGTTCTTACCCAATTACGTGTTGTTCTGTGTGCATTGATCGTGCCCTACAAATAAATTCAGAGGTTGATTGTTTGGTTGAGCATATCGCTAAATATGAGAAGGTTGCGGGTTAAATCTCGTGAGACCTACAAGCTTTTATTGTTCGTATCTTTATGGATGCTTCACTTGGGAACTCCGGAGTCATTTTTGCGATAATTTGAAACGGAAGCTGTAGAAATATTTCAACTGGCATACCCCTATTATATTTTTCCGAATCAGTAATATGTTTAATACAAGAGGTTTTTTCAGTTAAAAAGAAGGTAAATTATTAAGAATCCCAAATAATAATTTTCGTTTAGACATGAAACATTGGGGGTATAAATGGAGTTGTAATTAAAATAAATGAGAATAAATGATGGCTCGATACGGAACAAACATATGTCAAGCTATTATCAGGAAAGCCAAAATTTCAAGGTTGCAAAATGATCCGAATCAACCAGTATTAGAATTTGATCGTAATCAATCCGATGAGGTTGAAAAAGCCATGAAAGAAGAAGATTGGGTTCAATATTATTTTGCTAAGTGTTTAATTATCACACTTACGTTAATAAATTATTTTTAAATATTGCATTTATAGTATGTTTGTAAGGGCCATCTCTTCCATTTACCTAATATCGAGCTCCATCGAGGCTAATGTTAAGCGACTAATTTAAGGAACTTCAATTGGCACTCGTATCACCGCGAAATTTAACAAACTCGTTGACTTATATTATAATACTCAAATACTACCTATTTTTACCTATTTTTCTACCCATAGTTACTAATATTAATATAATACTTACGAGTTAATTTTAACACGTGGGGCATGGCAGCGCACCGAACTTAATTGTACTAGATTAAGTAGACCCTAGGACATCCAATACAAGTATCGAAAGCATACTCAGGTTATTTGTTTAAAGCTATGGACCTTAAAAATGGACAAAATTGACTTTGATCATCCTGAAATTTAGTCATTAGTGAACATACTTTGGGATCTTGGCATGTTTTCTAAATCATAACAAAATAGAAAAGTGAAAAATTCGTGATTTCTGTCTTCCCGAAATCACATTTTTGAATTCTAGTGACTATAACTACATAACGGGTCAGGAATTCGGGGTCAATCGGATCTGTGGAAATCGGACATTTTTAAATATTATGAAATTTTATGGCAATTAGAATACAAAAATGTGATTTAGAGAAGTATGCATGTTGGGTTGAAAGTGGGCTTATTCGACGCGTCATGACTCCAGCTTCAATTCTTCTTAAAGGACCGACCACAAATTCTTAACCCGTGACCTAGTTACAGCCCAAAAATGGAATTTCAACACGCATTTTTCACTTTTCTATTTTGTTATAACCTAGAAAACATGCCCATAGAATGTTCACTGAAATTCGATTCGAAACAACTGCGTAAAACTAAAGTTTAGGACGCTCAAAGTCAATTTTTGACCATTTTGTTGGTGTTTTCGATAACTTTATTGGATGCCCTGGGGTCTAGTTAATCTAGCACAATTTAGTTGGTGGACTGCCATGCCACCACGAGTTAAAATTAACATTTTGTTTCGAAAAAAAGAGACGAGGTTCAGAACCTTAAGATTTTTCGTGTCAGATTATAAGTTCGTCTGTTATCTTTGTGGTAGTCCAATCCAGAGCGCCTAGGTTCAACACCCGTTCAACTAACAAACTATGCCCCTCACTCAAACAACGCTCCCCATTTATTATCTCGATAAACAGGTGTTTCCCGATAATCAAACGTTAATTTAACTAAATAAAAAACAGATAATAAATGATATTATGATATTGATGTGGTATACCATCAAAAACAACGAGATAGAATTGGTTCGAATAAGGACACGAAGAAGAATCAGACATGCGCTGATACATCAAACTGGCTTAAATCAATGTGGATATAGTGTTAATGATATCTCTCATGCACCTATTTTTTGGTATAACTCGCAGGCAACCATTCGACTGGATCTTCCATCGAGAAGTACACTTTACAATAGATGTTGTTCACAATCAAGCTGATTGTCCCTCAGCTTGCATTTACAGTAACTTGTTGTCACTATAATGGATTTTTTCTGAAATTTTAGAATTTTATGTACTTTCGGAACGATTTCCGTCCGAATATAGTTGCAAAAATGATCTAATTGTACGGTGCATAAGACTAAAGGCTTCTTTCCATTTTAGTTGAAACGCGAGAGAAATATACGGAATTTATACCATAAGTAATATTTGGTCGATTCCAGATCAAAAACCCTAAATACGTATCTGTACGTCTACTATAGTGTGCCCTTTGTGTGTTCGGGTTATCAAACTATTTAACCGTAACAGATTAGTCTGTCTGAGTTGTATTTAAATACATTTTTATATGGAACGAAGTGACGCTCTTATTCTAAGATTGGTTATAAAAGCGCAAATATTATAATCTGGAAATGGTGACACAAAATAAATGATATTTCATTCAAGTAATTCACAAACGATAAAAATTAACGATAGGATCAACTTATAAACAAAATCATATTTTCAGCTAAACCAAGTGTTTATCTCGAAACATGGTTAGATTAAGGTCATAATTCCCACTGAAACAGATGTAAATATAGATTGTATGGGTGTAGTAAATGAGTTTTTATCTAGTAGACGTTATGCACGAGCAAATCCTATTTGCCCGTAAAGTTTAATTGAAAACCCGTAACGAATTATATTCGCACGAGCATCTCGTCTAGTAGATTAAAACTCATGTACTAGACTTTTCCAATCACATTTACATCTCTACACCTGTATTGATTTTGATAACGCTTTTAAGTATGAAAAATTTCGGGAAATTACCTAAATCCCAAAATTTCGTCTAAATTTCGACGCACTAAGCATCGCGGTGTATATGAGTTTCCATGGGTGAGTTCATTCACTTTTATGAATCCATGTACCCGCCATCCAAATAATCGTAACAGTAGTGGGGTCGTGGGGAAAGAAGCCGAAAACTTTTCGCCTTTCCCAACGACGTCGTTCTCTATACGTTCCAGAAAAGACATCTGTGGGTAAAGCCCAAATATTTAAGAAAATTGAAGACTACTAGTTTAATAGCTACACAAATGAATGAATCCGTTGTGTACGCAGAACTCTACAAATTGTGAGAGAGGAAGTATAAAGCTGCGATCACTGACACAGCTAGCAAAAATACCATACATTCATCCAGAGGCAACAAAAATATGCGATGGTGTATACTTGAACCCCAACACTACAATAAAGAGATAAAGATCATAATATCGCTATTCGTAACAAGGATAGCCTTATCCAAGTGACTACAATCATATGTTTTGGAGTTTACACTAGAGATTATTCTAACATTTATGCCAAGTGGCTGAGACATCATTACAATCTAGCAGTTACAGGTTACATCGTGATGGAAAATCTCCCGTAATTGTACGAACTACCCCACAAGAAAGGCGGCAGGGTAAAAAAAGCTTGGCAGCTTTACGATCAAAAAGCTTATTTACGGTTCAGCGTACACATAACGATCGGGTGACAGTATTCCAGCCAAATTAGAAAACCCTCACCCCTCAAGCCAGAATATAGATCGTGAATGGGAATTTTAATTCAACCTAATGTTATTTTTGCATTAATGAACATCTATATGACCACTAATAAATATCGGGATGCTATAGGCTATTTTTACTAATATGACCAACACATCTCACATTCGTTTGGTGAACTACACACTGAAATACGGTGTTAACTATACGTTCGAGAGTTACAAAGAATTATATATTTTCGAGTCTCAAATTGAATTATAATTTCGAACGGATTCGCACAGATAATTACTAAAAGAGCCTAAACCCAAGACGAATAAACGCATGAAAAACAATATTCGGCACACATGTTACAGATGGGTGCGCCTAAGGAGGAGGATAGAAAAGGAATACCGCGAAATTCTCGGAAAACAGCTAAAGGGGTAATTTTATTATAAGTTAAACATTAAATCTATTTCTATTTACTGCCTCATAGCATGCGACTCATATGATAACTAACTGTCCAAATGGCACACGGGTCTTCGAAAAGCAAAAGGGTTTGCCCCAAATGTGTATTTTATACTGAACAAAGTAGATCCGATGCTAAATACATCTACAAGGCGAAATAAATACCAAACTCATGCGACATCAATCAAAATGTGGAATTTAAAGAGTGTGACTAGCTTTGTTCTGTCGTACCGTGAGGAAAATAAAATCGTAAAACTGTGGATTGCAGAAATGGTTTCAATATGTAACAAAATCCCAAAAAATGAACCATATAAAAACTGGCAATGGCTTCAAAATATGGTGTTTCATCACAACTATATTGTGCGCTTGATGTGAGATAATAATTTGGTAAAACTAGTACATAGTCAGATCAGATACCGATTTCGGAAACTATTCTTTCGGCGGACAGGTAAAAAATCCAAACTCTCAGTTAGATAAATTCGTTCCCGTGCGAAGAATTTTATATCAAAAAGTCAATAACTAAGAATCAAATGATCTACTCAACCATATTCCTAAGTAATACTCAACTTTAAATTAAATTAGATACTAAATTACGACCAGCACTAGCTTTTCTATGAGAATCGTTAGGACTTGACCATCGTGTAATAGTCATTGCTTCTCAACTTCCACATTCTCCTCATTGTAGTTCATAGTTGTTTTGTAGTTTTAGTGAAGTTTTAGTGACGGCTTGCGAGTTCGAGCCTCAGGGTGGGACAAGTTTTCGGGATTTAATAATTACGCACCGTATCAACCTAGCATCAGTTTAATAACAAAAGGTCCGTTAGCGCCAAAGCGTCCCGAATACTGATTTTCTCCATTTGTTGGCCTCTGGGTTGACTCTTCTAGTTTGTTCCTCTCCAGGGAATTTTTAATTCATCACGTACAGCTTGCTTCTTGTTGGATTGAAGACCATTTAGCTTTTCGGCGTGTATATTTGCCGTACTAGTCTTCTTATCGAATAGGCTTGTTTGTTAAGCTTTATGCGTGGCAAACATTTCGCTATACCTTTTTGGCCAAACCCCCCATATCATACATAAGCTTCATTTAGATTTCGCTGTAGTAACGAAAACTCAGTATTTTCCTGAATTACTTCTAATTTTTCTGGTCAATACGTTGACCTGTTGACATAGGTTTTTAACCCGTGGAGGTTACTCCCATTCCTACTTGACGGTATGGTTTATACAAACATGAAAATTGTGATACTATAATCTTAGATTGATTGAAATAAAAAATAATTCCCATAGTTGCAGAACTCATGTAACACTAAAATAAAATCATCACTAAACCGAACGAGAAACTGTTACGGCCTTAAAAACATGTACATCCGGTGGGATTCGAACCCGCGATCTTTCTGTTACATGCAGAACGCTCTAATTTTTAAAGCCTTTCATTCATTTTACTTTTTCTACTTCTTTCATACAATTGCTGCGTATATCAAAACTACTACATTTTTCTTACAGTCACGCAACAATTTGCGAGTAATTTGTTGTAGCATTTTTAGACCGAAAGTACCTAGGAAAGTGTAAGCTAAAAACTGGAAATTGACTATTTTTAATGCGGAATCACAAGGTGTTGCCCGAATGGCCTAAAGGTACATAGGAAATGACACATTAAAAGATTTAGCTTTTTACATTTTAAACAACTGTCAGCGATAGGAAAACATTAAGCAACATTCCCGCCCAGTATTTTTGACCGGAAGTGAACCTAGAAATAGGAAATTCGAGAATTTCCGTCCGAAGTTTAGCAGTCTAAAAATAGGCTTGTGAGGTCGAGATGCCCGAAAGAGAAGTTGATTTTATCGTTTACGAATTATATGAGAATATTTGTGATTTAGTTTGGTTCGATACGATAGAGATTAATTTTTTACCCTTGTTATTTAATTTGGAAAAAGAATAAGACTTATATTAAAGATTTCATAATAAGTTACACAGACTAGGCTTTTAGAGTTATGGAGTTTTATAACCCGAATACACAAATAGTACCCCAGAGTAGACAAAATACTCAACTGCCAATTTTGTTGGCACACCACTCCAGTTTAGCCTATAACAAAACCGAAACGTGCATTCTTTAAAAGACTCCCCGCAAAAAGATACACAGCCATACTGAGTTACTGACTCTAAATTTGGGATAGTTCATAACAAAGGTCGATCTACCTACCACCACCCAGGAATCGATACAACTTCCAGGCAAATAAATTTGTCACCAGGGTCACGGTTCGAGCAAATTATGACCACTACTACACCCCCCCCCCCCTAAATTTCACGCGCAGGAATTGACAGCTAAAAACAGGAAATTGATTATTTAAGACAGCTTTGCTTAGATAGGAAAGCGTCGAGCAGCATTCCCGCCTAGACTGTTATTGCGCTTATTTTTGGTCATTGTCCGGATCATAGTTTAGTCAACACAAAAAATGGGCTTGTTAAGACCACGTATTTCCTCAGAAACATGATTTATTCGTTTATGAATACTTTGGAAAGGTTTTTTTGTTGCTTAATTCTTCTAAATATTAATTGTACCTGAGTGTCATTCAATTGAGATTAAGAGTGGGCACGATGTTAAGCTTTACACCGTATTGTGAAAAAACCCCAAAAAAACAAAAAGGGGTTATTTCACTTTTTAAAATTACCACAACTTGAGCAGAATCAATTGTACGGCCTTTTGGTAGTGTAATCGTGAAGCCAAACCCTATTAAGGGTATTTGATAGATTTTCTCATAGACCCGTTTTGTAGTTAAGTCAAAAAATGTGTCGGGAAGTATGTCGGATTGCGTCGAAGGTGGCCTTATTCGACGCGCCATGACTCAAGCTCCAATTTGTCTCAAAGGAACGACCCAGAATTCTTAACACGTGACCTAGTTACAGCCCAAAAATTGAATTCCTAAAGTATAAATTTTCAAACAGTGACAAAATCAAGAATGTTTCACTTTTCGGTTTTATTATGATTTAGAAAACATGCCAAGATCGCAAAGTATGTTCACTAAGAGATAGACTCGAAACAACTGCGTTAAAACTATATTTCAAGACGGTCAAAGTCAACTATATTCGACTCACGTTTTTTCTTTAGGGGGGGGTTAACTGTACGACGCCGTATAATTTTGGATAGTCTAAGTATATAATCTGAACCGCAAGAAAAAACTCTATTAGACTCATTTAGTCTCGTTAACCGATCAGTTGCTCCGTGGACCCCTAGCGGGGCATTTTTAACAGGGTGTTTAAAAGAAGATGAAAATAATTCTTTGGTCCTGTCCACTTCTCAATTACATCATCTTTGAAACCATATTCAAAACGGAAGTCACACCGAAAGTCGATAAGATTGTGTAAATTTCACAAGAATGATCAAAATTCACTGGTACTGACTACAAGTTACTGTAAATACAAGCTGACCTACTATTCAAGCAATCTGAACGACATAATCAGTAAAATGTTGAACAAAAACTATTGAAAACAGTATTTGAAATAATTTTCATCCTTAGGTTTAAATTAAAAACGAAACAAATAGTGAGTTCTGGAGATTGAAATTGTTCGATTAATCTATATCGACAAAACTGATCACAAATGTGCCTAGGGGTTATTTAAAAAAAGCGATGACCTTCAGTTTCAAAGCTCATACCGCACTAGTGTCAAAGTCGTCCCCCCGCCCCCGGGTATCTGGACAGCAGAACAGCGGTTAACGAGACTTAGCCAGTCTGATAGAGCTTTTTCTTGCGGTTCTTTCAT
>SCLF01193560.1:0-17630 GCA_004367975.1 Mesochordaeus erythrocephalus
CTCTGAAAGCACCGAAAACATACTGCGATTATTTGTTTTCAAGCTATGAACATCGAAACTCACATTGTCCAACATAGACATTTATTTATTTATTTATATACTTTATTTGCAACTTTATCAAACGAGTACAGTGAAATAAATTATGACTTCCTGTTTGATGGATGCCACATTGATACGATATCTTTGCATTCATTGTAACATAGCTAAACTGTCTCGACGGTCGACTTTTATTTGAAAAACTGAAAATATAATTATTTTCGTAGTAATTCTAAGTACACTTTTATTTACAGATTTTGACGTAATTCATATAGAATTACATATTTAATTTGAAATCCAAAAGAAATGTTATACTCAAATTACTGGTAGTTTGAACGTGTATAACATACCTTCGTATGTCATTATCGTCCTGACGGCATTGGTTATCCACATATGGCTGAACACCATTGTGGAATTAACCTTTGCCGAATGGCTCTAATTATGTTACTGGCTATAGCAGAGTCTTCATGCTTTCAATTAATAATTTACTAATATATATTCCAGCACTCTATGAGCATACAATTCCTTTGCCTTACCCCCAATGTGAATATTTACGTCGATTCATAACTTGATGTAACTATAATTAACTTACATTAATGACGACGAGCAGGCTGAAAAATACGAAACCAGAAAAAAACCACGATTGTATCTACTATGTTCCTCGTAAGTTAACCCACTGTGGTTCAAATTCTATTATTTATAATTTATTAATTCAGGGCAGCAGTCATGTACACTTCCCATACTATCAAACCCATTGTTTACAACACAATGCATTTTAGTTTCATCCGTAACTGTATAGACAAATGTACCAAATAAATATTATACAAAGTATGTTGTTTTACATTGTGTTGCCCGAATAAAAATAACCAAATCGTCAAATTACCACATCGTCGCAAATAAAAAAATCTCCGCAATTGACCCATATACGCATCTGCCAGCCAATTCGAGTCAGAATTAAAATTGTCATATATGTATCCAAATTATTATGTGACCTTTGTGCAAGAATCACTTCGAAAAAAAAAAACCATTTTGGACATATATATTCAAGTCGCCTCAGCACATATATATTACAATTGAGATATGTTACCGCCAATATACGAGATGATCTTCCGAACCAGTCGTAGCCACCTCATGGTGGGTGAGGTATGAGACAAAGCGCACTACTAAAGACCCATTGTATTCTGGAATTGAATACGGAATCTACGGTAATAGTTGTAATCTACAGTTTTTAGTTAATTAGTTTATCCACGCCTGAGTTCTATGAACGTTACTCACATATGTGCTGGGACAGCAATTCCAACCCGGTCACTGGTACCACCTACATAGCAACGGCCAAACGAATTCAACTCGCACATCGTGGACATTTGAAATATGTTGATGGCGACCTAAATGTTGAATTTGTACTCCGTCATTCTGTTCTAAACTTAAGTACAAATGAGCTTCCAAGTTGGCCCCTACACGCAGTGTATCGCTATATACAGGTATACGTCCCAACGTGCCCGAGCCTAACATACAAATTCTAGCGTAGGGTTGTGCAAAATGAGCTTATGATCGGACTTTCTTATTGGGTGAGTGGATTTGAATTAACTGGCATGACTCGTCCTACTCAAAAACCTTGTTCAAAATGGTTCACCTCCACGGCCTCATGTGACAGTGACTCCACTGACAGTTGTGAACATCACGTTGTTGTCAACAAACTCAAAGAACTATATAGGTGCATGGAGGATAAACATGAGAGCTACACACTTCATGAACTACTACTTTGCTTTGTTGAATTAATGGATCTCTCTAAAAACACTCCAGGTTCATTAGGTACAATAGTAGAGGTTGTTATTTTCCCACAAACTCTCTCTGAAACATTTTTAGGAAAGACCCATGTTCCATCTTATTGTTACGAAACTATCTTACTTATCTTTAATTGACGATATGCCAGTTATTCATTCAGGTAACCCATTTTGAAATTATATACACGAATATTATATCCTATAGTTATGTCAAGTGAGAACCAATTATTCGATTACTGTTATTCCAAAATTATCAGCGTTTTCTCCAAATCCTGCCGTCTACCGCAACAGGAGATCGGACTGTTCAAACACACTAGTTTCGTTGGAAACATTGTAAATATATATGAAATCGACGATCATTACACTTGGGTAAATAATGCATTTAGGCCGTAAACTAGATATTTAAATTCCGTATTGATCCATTATATATAATTTTAAATTAAAACTATTCACACTAATTCTTCTAGATACGGATACATCTAAAGCACATTCGATATGCACCGGAAAGCGAAGCGCCCACCAGTTTCCTATGGTCATGGACCTATTTCACACTGGAAGACAATCCGCCACGTGTAACTCTACCCATAATGGTCAATTCTGAATGTGACATTGAGAGTCCAAATTTCATTAAAAAACTAATGTTTTTGTAAAATTAGAAATTCAATATAAACAATAAAAAATTATTTTAATTTAGTTTCAAATAAACTTATTTTCAGAAGTTTTTACTTTAAATCGAATTATGACTGAATCCTCCTCCAATGTCACGATGTTTAGTGACAGCGGAGACGACGACTTCTCACCCATAATCAATACGTCAAAAAAACGAGATGTCAACAGTCAGGACAGTTCCCAGCTGCTCGACAAATGTAAAAAGAACTTATCTTTTGTTACATACGTTATTTTTAACCGCATTTTAGCTCAAAGTGTAGAATTACCCGCCCCGAGGTCCAACTCGACAGGCCTGAACAGTCTCCCCATTCCAATTACACCCGCTCGTAAGCGCCGAAAAACCACCTCCACCCCCACCCCCCAATGTCAACCAGTATCATCATGTGTCCGAGCCCGACGACTATTGCGTGGCGTGCTAGTAAGTGATGGTGTCAGTTGCACCCGAGGGAGAATAGAAATAATATTCGGGATGCAGAACAAAATCGTAGATTCTCAAGACACCTCCCGCACCTCACAATATCACATGCATATATTTTTTATCGAATGTTATGTCCAAGGTAGGTTCCAAGCAAAAAATCATACTCTATACGTTCAACCAATCCGCAATGTTTTTTATAGAAATCGAAAGAGTCCTAATGCTCGTCACAGCAATATCCCAACGTGCTCACAGATATGTTCGACAGACCTCCCCCTGTATGCAGTTGGAAGCTACCCAAGTCGAGATCCAATGCAAATGTGATATGTGTAGTTGCAAATCTGAGTTGCTTACATTAATTCAACACTATCACACCAGACCCGGCTGTTTCACCTCAAATGAAGGCAGGGGTGGAAATTCTATTAACGTATTTCAAACGAAATACATTCCCTACATCTCACATCCCGAACAAAGATGTTTATATGAAAACGTATTTTGATCATTTGATACGGATATTGGAATTAGGGAAGTCAAACCTATCGACCCTGTATGCATTGATAGACGGCGAAGGCATTGTAACACTGCTCACCTGGTATCTATATTATAAACTAATAATAGAGACCAGAAACCTTATGAAAGGAATGCCCGTGCAGGATCCCGATTATATTTCAGATCTGTTAAAAGTAATAGCCGAATTACTGGGAGGTTGTTATTCAATATCGATTCCACGTCATGACCTATGTCCATTTTACGTAATTATATTTTCTTAAAGTAATATTGATTAACTTGTAAAGGTCGAGATGCATTTTCCGAGGTATATGGAAGCATTACTTGCACAATCCGAACAATGGAACCCGGAACTTATACCTCAAGTTTTAAGCGGAAGGATATGACGTATATATTGGTAAAAAATTAATTGTTTTTCCCGACCACAATATATTCCATTTTCATTTTTCAGGCAAGCTATGAAATTAGTACTTCCTATTTGCCTGAATGGTCAATGTTGCCACGATTAAATTCATGGAGTCTCGGTTACCACGATGGTCTATTTCTTTTGAAAGGTAGTAGACAATAGTCATTAACGTTATTTACCACCTATTATAGAACTTGGCTTCCCAAATGGTAGATGTAATATCATCAATAGCCATGTTTTCCCCAGCCGAACTCTATTTAACGGTGAACAGAAAACTTTCACCGATGATGCTCCCTTCTTGACTCCCCTGAATGTAATTGACTGTAAACATGAATGTTATCAGAGTTTACATTCATTTATCAACTCATAATTTATCGTTAACTAATAAGGTATTCCCTTATATATTCTATGTTGTACATCCCATGCTATACCTATCCATACTGTCATAATTTTAGTATAAGAATTTATTCTTAAATTTATAATATATGTGATCCATTTTGATCCTAGAAGAAAACCTTTTTACTTAGACCGACCAGTATATTCTACCCATGAATGTGCTCCGATGATTGTGTCCGTTCGGTGACTTCAAACAATGCAGCTGTCCTCCCACGAAGCTCCCAGACTTCCCGATCATTCCCGAATAACATTCGCGTACATGTGGACATTCATTTCTAGATCAAAACGTGAGCATCAACGTCATTGGACGAGACGGCAAAAAATGTGTAGGCATGTCACATCTATATAAGAAGTCCGAAAAGTAACATCCGATCACATCCAAAAAAGAGAGATCCTCCATCCATCTGGACATTTGTACAAGGCCAATCAATTTTAGTAGGTCAGTAAACCAGTACCACCTAATTGCCTATTACCATTTGAACTAACTCTACCAGTTTGCCCATAGAAAGCGTTATAAGTAGATTCATATTTGTTTAAATTTCATAAACTATATTATCCAGGACAAATTCAAACATATCACCATAAACGAACCAACCGAAGACGAAGAAAACAGAGGAAATGCAATCACCTTCACTTTCTAATGGAATTGATATGAATCGTCGGTACGTTTTTCATTTATTTAATTTATTTTACCATTGGCGTGTCCAAATACGTATAAATGGAATACTCAGTCTAAATACCAGTCCTCCCATTATCAGTTTTCAAACAATAAAAAAAGAATCAGACATAAAACATCTAGATATTCTCAGGAGTTAAGAACCGGATTTTTATATTAACCCGTATGCGAGGCCAAGAGTTAGGTTACCGATTTGTACCATCTTTTCCATGACTGAACGCATTCTGGATTGTCCCCCTAAACATTACCAACTTCAGATTTCAATCAGACTTGTATTTATATTCACATTTGTATACTGGCCCCCACATTCCGCTCCCCGTGTGATCGTTAACTTATTATATTCAGCGAAATGTATCTTATGCTGCAGCAAGTATCCGATTCAAGGTATAGCAACTACAACCGCATAACCGCCTGGCGTAGATATTTGCAGCTAGCAAATGACTTAGATGTGCCACAACTGAAAATTTTGGTAAGCTTTAACTATTACAAAAAGTCAGAACATTGCTATGCAATACTGTTTACATTACGTGGATAAGCGTAACTTCAATTATAACCAAATTTTACAACAGTACTTCATACACGTGTTTTATATAACAAAAAACAACCTGTCGCAGCATATTTCTAATCACTCTATTAAGTGTACCAGCACGGCAACGCGGATCATAGACACCCTATCCCAACGGACCGATGTAGTTGAGGACGTCCGGCGGCACTTTACCGACATTAAGACCACCTTAGCGCACTGGAAGTGTAATCAAGGACTTGAAATGCTGCAAAACTGGTTGCAGCACAGTCACGACTATAAATGGTTTGCGGCCGACCTTCTCAACGACACCTGGGGCACAGAGACTAAATTTCTAGTGGAGCACACCGCCGACGTCATTGAAGCAGTCACGTCCCTAAGTCTACTATATGCGGTTGAGCTAAATGTCTATGAAATAGGGCGTGAGCATTATACAGGTCAATGCGCCGAGCTGAAACGCAACATGCAAGTCACCGACTTGCCCATGTCAACAATACGGCGTTTTATTGATAAGCCGTAAGTACCCCATATTATTAGTCTAACCCTAAAATAAGCCTATCACACGTAGAGCAGAATATTTTATTCTGCGACCTTTGTCATTTCACTAATTTAGTTGTATACCTTATTTTAAATAATAATAAGTCCACGTACATTTCTCTGTTGAACGACTTCATAATCCATATTAGTAATTCCATAATCTCCCATTCAGCAAATCATGCCATCAGCCCGACATGCGAAAACGTATACCATCTAAATGTCAAAACATTGACTCAAATATGCACATTTCTTGCTACTTTTGTACTTATAATTATCTCAGTAATTAATCTTGTATATTCTCAAAAGATGAAGTTAATATAATCGGAGCAAATCCCAACACGCACTCAAAATTCGGGGAATCGATCTAAATAGATCCTAAAGAACTACTAGAGAATCAGATTTTAACTATATTATTCTCCAATTTTTCGGAGCCTTGTTGAGTTTTTATTTGCTTGCCATCTATTTTCGGATGGTTGATCATAAAATATCCCAAAACCTAACGAGACGATATAATTAGAGAACCTATTTTATATGCATTTTGCTTCAAAATTACCATTCAGACTACCCGAGAAAATTGTCCTAACGCATAGCGGGCCGATCGCCGTAATAGACATAGAACGAAGATGCCCCACCAAGATGCAATTGACGGCCACTGAATTTATCGAAATTGGATTATTATGGCAGCTAAGCCAGGCGAATCCGAATGCTGCCTCACAGTGGATAGATCAACTATCAGCCAATCCTGGGCAAATCTATTGGATGGCCAGCTTACTTCGACAGTCAAATTGCACCCTGGTGATGGATGGAGACGAAGTCCTGATCAGCTGCAGCTGTCCCGATTGTCATTTGGTTTTGCAGGAGTTAAATCTAGGCACTGAAAACATCCCGGCCGAAAGTGCATTACTGAGTGGGCTAAGTTTCCTGCATGACGTCATTATAGGTAATTTCATAATATACCTCTGATAATCCCAATATTAATGAATTCAATTTACATTGAATATCTTCCAGTGAACACAACCAAGGTTAAAAAGTCGCATTTTTTTAATTCCAGCCCGCTCGCCACCGAAAATATGTTCACACTTTCCATTTTATGAAAAAAGACTTCACATTTTCATGATCCATCACAATAAGAACCATTTATCCGCACCAACAATCAGTCTACGTACTGTATTCCAGATTTTTTAAAGAAAACCGTCATACTTTCCAAATTCACAGAAAAGCCCACCTTTTTATCCCCGTTATACCATAAACACCACATTAACCGGCCATCGACATTACAATCATCATATTTTGTCATATCTACAATTCATGGATTTAAATAATGACCCATAAAAAACATATATACCAACAAGAAACGCTATCCCAAACAAATACATGACTTTTATGCTGGGCTACTTTGAACTATTTCAGTCGGAGGCCTACAAAAAGGTATACTGTATTTTCTCAACAAGCAGTATCCCGTTGTAAATTCAACGCATATCCAAGTGTCAGTTTGTAGTCCTGCTCAGGCCGTTGATCGCAGTTCATATTACATGACTTCAAGCAAGATTCATAGCATGTTAAGCATAATGTTTCGTGAACCAAGCCGCATGGGACCTACACACGGGTTAAATTTCAACCACATGCAGCCATGGGCCCCTTATATGTTACGAAGTGTGAATCTTGCTTTAAAACAACCCAACTGGCAGTCTAATTTAGACACTTGGAATGCCACCACCCGAGGAAACGAGACTAACGTGTCCAAAAAGCTGGGAATGGCTGTCATGCTTTATTTGCAGGAAAACTCATCTTTGATAGAAGAATTGGTCAGCAGGAAATTGTCTTCTATTTTTAAAACAGACAGCCATCCAATACTCAAACGTGTTAATTTTAGAATCTGACAATGATTAATTTCCGATTTATTTTTCAAATTATACGACTGTATTAATGTATATATGCCCCAATCTCAGCCAAATATGTGCTTATATAACGTCCGTGTCCCAAACGTGTGAACCCATTCATATTTCGACCAAATTATAATTATGTTTCATTTCGAGACGTCTGACGATTATTGACATATTACAGGTTAATAGGATTAAATTTATCTTCATGGACATTACCTCAAACGTACTTAATATATGACGATCTATATATATCATAACACATCTTCAATTCATTTGTTTATTTAAGCAACGAATTTTAATTTTTTACAGTGAAAGATGTACTAAAATAAGTGTCCTAATTTATAAAGTCATACATATATTGTTAAACATAAACAACAAGGGTAACAGTACTAAAAGAATGACACCATAACAGAAAAGATGACACGATACATATGTTCAAACTTGCTGGACATCTTTATTCCAACGATAAAGTGCACAAACCATGTTGCAAACGTGATTCCTGCATGACGAACAAGATTGCTTTTCGTGCATTATTAAATGGGTTAAGATTCCTTGGCAATTTACGCGAGCTTCCATTGGAAGATGATCTAACGTTGCCTACCAAGTTGGTTGATCTCCAGAATCCCCTCATCGATGAATCGACAACCTTCGAGCTGTATTGCACCCCACTAGTTCACAGCCAGCGACGTATCAAACCCAAATATCTGTATATGTCCGAACAGTACCGAATAAGAATCGTCATGCTCCGAGCTATTGGACCCCATCTCATCTATTAGATTTTGATGATGGAGCGTTTTTGACTTGTATTAACTGTGCATTTATAGTAATAAACGTGTCATTTATCCTGATTTTTCAGCCTTCAGTTATAATTCCACGTCTTTGTCTGTTTTGAAACGGCTTTTTGTCTGTATTTCGTTTACATGTCCCGCTTTCTCGTAAATTGATATCTTTCTCGTCTGTTACGTTCGTCGGTCGTACATGTTCTCAATCAAATGCAAGTGTCATAAGCGAATGTATCCGGTCAAATGTGCACGTCAGTTTCGTTTTTACGTCAATTACGTCAATTATAAGTTTCAGAACATATATGTTTCAGGGAGTAAAAAACAGACATAGAAGACTAATATTAATGTAAATATGTTTTAGTGTAAACATATTTAACCATCACAACTGAAGGAACAGAATTATATCGCCAAAGCATTAGTTTCATTCCATTTATCAAAAAAGATTAGCACGAAATCGAAAAGATCAAACATTGGCAGCGAAACATCGGTGAGTCATATATGGATATATTGTGTCATCATATTTATATTATAATTACAGTGACGTATTATGAAAGTCTAGCTAGATCTTTTGGAAAGCACAGCTTCCACATTTTCAAACCAAATATATATCATTGGCCCATACTCCAAATGCCCCTTTTCTGTAATATCAATTCATTAAATTGATCTGTATAAAACGGACTAAGGTCTGCCAGTGTTCTGGCTGTAAGTGAGTCAAAATTTAAAAGTTCCTCTATGTTAATGTCCTTATTCATCAGCAGAATGATATTATCAGCAATTTTCCCCAAATCAATTCTATCTAGACTCAAATTATCCCGGCAAAATGAACATCTGTCACTTCTGGTTCCTAATCTATGAAAACATTGGCTGTTAAAATAGAGCGACATTTCAACATCAAAGCGCCGCGTGCCAATTAACTCTCTAATAGACGATGGTAATTCGTTAAACCAGTCAGAGTGACAAATTGGAAAGTAGTTAGCTATTTTATTAGGATATGAGCTATCATGTCCTCCCATAAATGGAACTCTTTTGCCTTTATTCATAAGTCGATTAAACCTATTTGCATCATTTCTAAAATTGAACTCAAAGAAATTCTGACCGTTCGAATAAGTCATACTTTTAGCCACAATTTCGTACAAATCAACTGGCTTGGCGTTTCTTAAAATTCTATTTATAGTACTAATTCCTAATTTCTTATGAGTTATATGGATTGGGCACCAGTCTGCAATACGCAATAAGTTCTTTTGTGAAATATTATCATTTTTTCCCGGTTTAATGTTTAAAATATACCTAATTTGATCATTCAGTAATTTCTGAATCTCTGTGTATTTTTTTATAGACCAAGGTGGCTGTATTCCTAGGCCATAGTTATATAAACCAGATGAACTTGACAACGCCACTCGTAATAATTGCCTTTTGGTGCCCAATCCTATTAAACTTTTTATTGCAAACATTTGTGATCTAAGCCTAGAATTAATATGAGCGAACTGAGGGTCAAATTTCATCCCGTCATTAAAGCGAATACCAAGTATGTTTATTTCATGAGAGATTTTCAACTCTCCGATGCATGAATCAATTTTACTTGGCAATTTAAAACACTGCTTTCTATTACCCAGGTACATAACCATAGTTTTTTGAGTATTGATTTTAAAGCCACAATTTGCCATGTAAATTTTCGTTTCATTCAAAATGGAGTTTAGATTATCTAATAATTTGTTACAATCAGTGTCCCATACAGCCACGACACTGTCGTCGGCATAGCATTGAGCTAGCCGACCGTGTTTTGGGTTAAATTCGTAATTTTTTTGAACTTTATCAATGAATCCATTGATAGTTAAATTAAATAACAGTGGGCTGCTTGCAGCACCCTGCATAACCCCAGCTTGTGGTATATCAAATTTATTCGAAAATATTCCTCCCGAAACTAATTTACCAGATCTTTTCCTCAGCAGACTGTTCATAAAAATCAGTGTTTGTTTCTGACAAATTTTGCCCAAAATCGCCTTAATGACGTCATGTCTGACACATAAAAACGCCGAACTCAGGTCCAAGCTCACGAGTATAATCGATGCCGACGAGTGAATTTTTGCCAAATCATGTATAAGATTCGCCACCGCCAGGTCACATCCTGACGCTTTTCTAAATCCAAATTGTTTTTTGTTCAAGAGTCCCCGATTTTCTACATATGACTGTAAATTAGTTGTAAAAAACTTCCCCAACAATTGTTGATCGGCTGATCCGATTGATAAGAACCGCCTATTTTTGATCAAATTAATGTCACCTTTTTTATTGATGGGGATAAATTTTGTACAAAGAAATCTGTCGGGGTACACCCCTTTATATAAATATCTAACAATCGCTGAATAAATAAGTGGTTTAAATTGTATCGGAAGCGAGTTAAATATATTACCATTAAGTCCCGAATTTAATCCCCTAGTAAGATGTTTTAACGAAAATAAACATCTGTCAAAACTCTTTCCTCCATTTAATTCATCAAATCTACAGTTAAGTTTTGTCAGATTATGTTCAAACGAGAATTTATCTATCTCCAGAATGTCCGGAAATGAGTCAGCAACGTTATATGTAGGGACGTAAGACCTCCCATGTTCAATGATTTTATTATATAAAGCAAGAAATTCATCAGAAAGATCGCCTGCTGTGTATTTTTCGGTCGATGTGGCATTCACCCGATCTTTAGGGTTTAATTTTTTATTTAACTTGAAAATATCAATATCGTTAAAAAATTCTAATGTATTTTTCTTGCCCCCAAATCCCAACCTGCGATCCCTCTGATAACTCTTGTTAGCTATTCTATTGATTTGAGACATCTTAACATCCATTTCATTTATAACTTCCACATCTGACACCTCCCTTCTAGTTCTCATCAAACAACTGATGACGTTACGAATCTGACGGCTAGTATCAGACATGAAAGACCTGTTGCAAAAAATCGGACTTTTAGTAGACGTTATTGGCTGGATCAAATTTGACAACTCCTCCAAAAAACAGAACAAATAGTCAGATGAGTGGACTCTCTCAAACTTCAGTAAGTTCCCATTCATCACCTTACAAGAGTCATCTCTAAGATTGCCCGTGATGCCAATATTGTCATAATCAAT
Organism: Mesochordaeus erythrocephalus; assembly: GCA_004367975.1. NCBI lineage: Eukaryota > Metazoa > Chordata > Appendicularia > Copelata > Oikopleuridae > Mesochordaeus > Mesochordaeus erythrocephalus. Next base: position 11,731 of record SCLF01193560.1, read on the forward strand.
TTTCTTCTCAATTGTGACTACTAGATGTGGCAAAAGACTCAAAGCTAATTTTTTGAACAAATCCTTGTTCAGTGGAGGACGCTTGTCAAAAGTAGCATAACCAATAATATTAGGGATGATAAATTTTGATTGAAGAAGAATTACGTCGTGGCCGTCGTTATCTACCCAAATTTTTCCTGGAAAATGTTTAGTTGTTAATTCCAGATTTTTTGACATCACAATGTCAATACACGTGCTTATACATTTTTTACCCCTATTTAGTTTGTGAAATGTAGCTTGTTTAATCTCATTACGGTAGTCCTTAAGGGCTGATCTGACGTATGGAACAAACGATTTCTCGTATGTCGTTCTGGCTCTAGAAATATTACCATTAAGGTCCCCTGCCAGTATTGCAGGTATACGTTTTTGATTCAAAATTACTTTATCAAGACTATCCAAAAAACACTTCTCACCTTTCAAGGCTATCCATTTTTCTGATTTATTGATTGGTCGATAGAAAACGGTAATGTGCACATTTATAGTATTCATCCTAAATATTATAGTTGTAAATGGCGGTGGCATAACTACGGACTTAATTTGTTGGTGCAGATGGGACTTATATAAAATCATAGAAAAAATCATATATTTTTCACCCACGTTAACCATTTCATGCGCGTGATAACGATACCCCAGTGGGATGATAAGATTATCTCGCAATTCTTGGTCTGTCGTCTCCAATTCCGATAACAAAAACATAGTTACATCAGGAAAATTATCCACTAGTTTTTGTAATTTAATTTTAATAGGACGATTCAAATTGACATATATTATTTGAAACTCTAGATCTCTTTTAATTTCATGTTCCTCTTTTTTAACCTGAGCTTTGGGAATGTTAATTTCCTTGTCTCCTATTATTAATTTAGCTTCGTTTAACGAAGGAAGCATGTCTGACTGATATAAAGCCAAATTTGTGTATACGAATTCAAATTCAGGTAAAATCGGAAGGGGAGGAACGTAGTCAGGTTTGATGTCCTTAGTTACAAAAAATAATTTGTCCAATTCGTACTCCGCAAAGAATGGATAATCCGATAGTTTAGCTTTGCCAATTAACATTGTACTAGGGTTAAATTTAATTTTCATGTTTCCATTATTTTTTACTTTGTTGGGCGACAGTTTTTGACCCTCTAATCGTTCAATGTCTTCATTGAAATAATTCATATCATCCCAACTGGGTATCATACCTACGTCAATCCCAGACTGTACCTTTATAGAGGAATTTGTTCTAGGAACCTCCGGTTTTTCCTGTGTCCTCGATTGATCCACTGCTGATTTCATGCTTACTAATTGAGACCTTGGACATCTAGGCAGAACAGGATTAGAAAAACGAATAGAGTTCGGTACGCGTAAGCGCGTTTTAAGTTCATCTTTCACCAATGATAATGTATAAAAACCTATATTTAGCGTCAATTTTTTGGCAATTAGTTCTATAATAGTTTCAATAATGTGAAATAAATCCTTGCTTAGTGGAGGACAAGCCTTCCTAATTTTGTTAATGTCGTATGTCAGATCCAAAATGAATTTTTTGCTTTTCAATCTAAGACTTAACATGATTATTCTTTCCAGCAAAAACGCCGCTTCATCCCTCTGACCCGAACCGTCATTCATGGGCGTGATGTCAATTAAATTCCTTAAGCTAAAACCAACTAAACTATTAAATAAAATGCACCAAGAAAACCATTTTATCCGACCCATTTTTGTGTTTATTTTAGCTCTTTTTATTCCAAATTTATTAGCATCATATTTGACCCCGCCATCAGCTGTTGCCCATGAATATGTTTCAGTCACCACCGCTTCAAGCCCATCTTTAACTCCAATCTCCTCCCCCACCCTAAGGTTAACATCACTAATTCTAGCTGATTCGGCTAAGCTCCATAGAATTGATTCGTTAATAGATAACTTATTTCCTAACAGTGCACCTTTAAGAATACGAGCTTTATTTTTATTTTTACGTCTAGCGTATAATGAATCCTTTTCTATTAAAACATTGTTTTCCAGATTATCTGACTGAAAAAAATTTTGTGAACCTGAAAAATCCAACTCCGGCGTATCAAGATTATAACTTGATGTAAAAACTCTATTACATTGTGAAAACGGCAAATCAGTTCCTAAAATCTGATTGTTAGATGAACTTGGAGCTATATTATTGAATGTTGCATTTTTTGATGACTTAAAAGGCGTACGCGGGTTTATAAGTTTCTGTTTCTTAACGTTTAATGAATTATTTAGATAAGACTTGGAATGGACAATTACATCCGTAACAGCTGAAGAAGCCAAGTTGTCATTTATTCTTGCTTTTTCCGGAAAAACAAAAACTTCAGGTTGGTACATTTCACTATTCGACGTAATACTCATCGTAATATCCGGTGTATCAACCATATTCATATTATCTGGCGAGGGGGTAACTGGGCACTCCAATGGGCTATCCGCGGTGGGAATAATCGTCTCATGTGCATACGTAACGGGCGAATACGGCGAAATTACTTTAGGAGAATACAATGTATCATTAACTCTTGGTGAAAGAGTAACTGTAGGAATAGATGAATATAATGTATCATTCACCCTATGTGCCCTCTTATATCCACTTCGTACCGCAGATGGAGAAACTGTATACGTACTTTTTCCTGATAAATTAGACTTTTTATTATAAAATACCTTTTTTCCCACGATATCCACTTTAGTGTCAGCATACAGCTTATTATCTCTGGCGAACTTTTTGAATTGCCCATCAGTGAAATTAATGAAATTCGACTTGACGATTTTGTTCGTATTAAGCATTGGAAGTTTGGTTGGTGAACCTACCAATGACCAGTCTTTTCCCATAGCGTCAATATGATCCCCATTATATATCGTTGCTTTTGCTTCCGTATAAGCTTCAAGCTGTGCTACTGCCACCGCAATATCTTTGATTTCGACTTTTTTACCAAATGTCAAAAACGCTCTTTTTTGTGCATTTTTTGGATCCTTAAAAAGTTCCTGTCCGATAAAAGCAATTTGTTTTTGTATGATTACTCTTGTAAGACGGCCCTCTTCTACTTCATATTCGAGTTCAGCAATTCGCATGTCGTCCATTTTCTTGATAGTGGTTAAAATGTTTCCAAATTGCTCTTTAGTTTCTGCAATTACACAGTCCATGTCCCTGATAAGGTCGAGAAGTGACATGTCCACCTTACCAACTACGCGCGACCACAGAAAGGCCTTTCTTTGTTCTATCATGGTCTTAGGCCGTATCATCCTGTAAGCCGTAAGCGGATTACGAAGGGCCTCACATTCAGACATATAAAGTGTATGCTCTAACTCTTCATGTTTAAACCAAAGTTTAGTTTCTAACATCTGACCAAAACGTAGTTGAATAGTTGCTAAATGGTCTGGAGTACGTAAAGCTTCGTGTGCCATATTATATGCACTTCGTTGTGCCCAAGTTACACGTTTGAGTTTAATTCTGTATCGTGGATTTTCCTTTTTCTTTAGCAATTCCTCCTTCCAGTCTCTATCGTGTTCGACTTGTTGTTTTTTTAGCACGTCGAATCTGGGGATGTTTGTAAATATAACTGGCTTGCCAGCTTTATTTAGTAAAATGACTCGTCTATCTTCAAATGCAGTCATCCAGGTGTCATAAACTATACCATCTGGTTTTAACCATTCGTTCGCTTTTAAGTATGCATGCAAGACCCCATTTTGGTGTTTTGGTAACCAAAACATCTTAACTGGCCCATATCTGCGTCCACTCAAAATACGGTCTGCGCGTATCTGTGCATATGCTTCATTTCGCCATAATGTTAAGTTTTCTTTAACGTCACATGCATCTTTTTGAGTTTGCCAACAGGTTAACATTCTGAGCATAGTTTTCTGAAATTTGTCACCCTCATACATAGTCAGAACGTATTCACCGTATGTCCCGGAAGAACTTGTAAACATATATCCTAAAAAAATTGTTTGAGAAAGCGCATACCATATCGACCAAGGCATGGCGCTTTCATGTAAAAAATACATGCTGATTAGAACATGTTTAAGTTTTTTGAACACTACTCTATTAGAACTACCTTCTTGGCGCCAGTAATTTGGCAAAGAACCTTTGTGAATAGTGTAATCCGTATCAATATGAATATCAAAAATCGCCAATTTAGTGATAATTTGATCCCTATTTATGCTCAAATTAAAATCCACATACAGAAACTCGCTCGTTCTATCGACTCGGGTGCCGTCATTCTGTTCCTCATAAATAGCATCATGCATATCCGTCCAGGGTGATAGATTGTTGTCGACGATTTTGAGTTTAAAGTCATCTCTCACTTTTTTTGATGGTGAGTGTTGTCTAGAATCTTGGTAACGGATACGTTTTTTGCTTCCAGTTTTTTCATCTGAGCGCCGTCTTTTGTTTTTCTTTCTATCTGATTTCCTGTCCGATTTGTGTTTCTCACCTTTCGCTTTACGTTTCCGAATTTTACCTTCCGATTTTCGTTTAATGTGACGGGAGTGATCTTTTGGTAAAAAGTCGTCATCTCTATGCTCCCGCTGGTTTTCATCAGCCGTAGATTCATCCTCCGTTCTAGAGTCCGACTCGTCATATGATCCTAAAGCACTAGCATAATTGTAATCATCCTCCATGTCCGTCATTTTCAGATAAATGCAGTGTATGTATTTTACTTATTAGACGTATTCTGTTTAAGATTTTCTATTGTAATAATATATCTACTGCATTGAAAGTCAGTATTGGAAAACAGTTATATATAACCAATAGTGTCAATTATATCAAATACTGAAACTATTTAAAGCAATGAAATATTCCTACTATATAGATAACGTCAGACCTGACTTTACTGTAAAATAACTACGCAAAACTCTGATTTAGTGTTGAGTGAAAACTTAGTCGTGGGTTTAGAATCATGTAGAATTGAACGTAGGTTTTATAATCGGTATCTTAATTATTGAAACGGCTAGAAAGATATTTTCCATGCATCTTTACTTATATGAAACAAACTAATTATATATTGAGCACAATAATTGACACATAAATTGACTCACTTCAACTGCATTTACCGTACTTAACTAATTTATTCAGATACGTTATCCTGACACTTGTCCATTTCACCGACTGAATGTATTTTAATTACAGATCACATCCTGGATTTGTCTTCTCGAACCCGTATCTTCACAAAATACTTGTCACATCAAAACAAAACTTCATGCACGCTGCTTCACTTATATCATTGCAGTCCCGATCTGCCAAACACTACTCCATCCGCGGCACAAAAATAGCTCCTAATAGGTAAATTCATATTAAGTTTTTACGTATGTTTGTACAACCAAATCCATTATTCTGCCCCGATGCCCCATGTCACATCTCGATTATATCAAACCGTAATGTCAACGTCTATCTCAATGAACGTTAATTTCAATAAATACTCTTCTGTGAAAGCCGAACAACCACTGCCCGCCCATAATAGAGACATTTTTATGGATGAACTATTGTTCATCCATAGTTTAACTGAGGATGAGATTATACTCTAGCCCTCAGTTGCCATCCCAGAGTGTTTTGGTGCAACCAAACTCCCGTTTTGCTCATCACAAAATTCCTCATAATTATTTCATAATCTCGTAATCCTAATCATGTAACAAGCCGGGAGCTTCGCAACACCAAGACCCAAAGCCTGTCCCAACCGCACCCATTTTCCGCCAAAACGTTCGTTTTCTCTACATACGCGGAAAAGAGGCAAGAAAAAGATTAAAAACGAAAAAAAGAAAAAACGTGTTAACGCGGCCGGAACAAATCTCTAAGTAGTCTCTAGAAGTCTAAGTGGTTCGTCATATTATATCTCCCATTTCACTTACAAATATATCCCTTGAATGAACTTGGCGTAATA
>SCLF01194672.1:0-17624 GCA_004367975.1 Mesochordaeus erythrocephalus
TATTCGACTCATTTTTGTCTTTAGAGGGGGTTAACTGTATGAAGGAGTATACATTTGGAAATTCTGAAAATAGATTCGGCTGTTCTGCTGTCCAGACCCCGGGGGCGGGGCTGACTTTGACACTAGTGTTATACGCCATTTGGCTTCCCTGTATGTTTTTTCTATTTACTGCTGTTTACAAAAAAACAAAGAAATAAGATTTAACTCTAGGGGTTAATTGCCGGCAAGATATAAAGCACTGGTTTTGGTAATTTATAGCTATGAATATACATATCGAGAATTAAGAATTTTGTGTACAAGCTGCTAATCTAAGGGGCTGCTTATCTAAGGGTATGCGGGCTGATCCAAGGGTATGGGCCTTTCAACTTGCTTGCATATATCAGCAGTCTACAATGAACTGTAATATTCTGGAAATGTTTGATATTGCCGAAATTTTCGACGTTCTCGAAATTTTTAATATTTTCGAATTTGTTTTAGATTTTTGATATTTTCGAAATTTTTCAAGTACTAATCCAATACTAATAAGTACTAAACTGGAGTATGAATTCGGCATTTTAAATGTCCCGCGAATTGGTATATACTGGTTAATGATAGAAAACATTTAAATTTGATATCTTGTTTTTATGACAATTTGAATAATTGTAATCTGTCTAAATTAATACGCCTCCAACTAATCTCTAACTAATGATGTGACTGAAGTAGTAAGAAGCCGATACATTTCGTCCTTATCAATCGCTTCCTCAAGCTTTAAATCTCGATGAATCAGATCAATGAGAGGAACACCAGATGAAGCTGAATCTGCCTTGAGTTGAGCCCATTCACGTGACTTCATTCGTAGTAATAGTTGGGCAAAACAGTATTCGACCATGGATGCAAAGACGAAAAAATTGCACATAAGCATCCATTTATAGGGTAGAAACATGTGTAAAAATAAATTTCCAGCCCCCAAACTAACAAAAAAAACTTACGGTCGTGAACATTCATTAGGAACGAGCATATAATAGAACACAGACCATAATCTGATCCCATTTTCCTATACTCTTTATGCTCAACTCTTTGTGTGATAAAATAATTAATATTATGTTAACAGTAATAACATCCGTAAACATCCATAAATAAAAATGTACCTTTGTTGAAAGGTTATTTATTCTGTTGTAATTTAGCTTGTTCCGCTATTATCATCTTATTACTGAACTTATAAGCATCCCGTCGGTTGGCCATTTGGATGGCATACTTCATATTGTTGTCCATTACTTGTCCATTACTAGATAATGTAGTTGAAACTTGAGCAACATCTTTGGCCGTCATCTCCAAGCGGGAAGGGACGTATTCACCTGCATGATATTCTATTTCCGTAGTTACGCCTATCATAAGTTCCGTTACTGTGCTACGTATGCGCTAGGCGCTTGAAGGTCCAGTAGTTCGTCAGCTCTTGACTTATTCACTCAGGGCTCAATTGCCACGACATTTCTAAGCCGGGCGAGTATGGCGCCTTTAAGTTTAACTGGTAAATTTTGCGTTGGTTCAGGGAAACCGATGGTTTGAGGTAGTATTTGCGCGTAGAAAGTGACATAGCCAGGATCCGTACTATATTTTCCAGGCCCGATTTGAGCTAACGGGCGATATCAAGATAAAGCTGTGGACTGCTATGTACATACGTAACTCGGTTTAACAGGAACTTGCGTTAACACGAAAGTCATTCTGTCAAACTGTATGGCCTGTATGTGCAATCGTAAAGTGCACGGGCAGTAGTAGGTCGGATATCCTCAAATGTTTTCGGAGCGGTCATAATGGTTGGAGGTAGTTGACGCGGTCATAATGATTGGCCTTTGTGTATTTTTGTCTAGGGCTGGCGACGCAGTACTGCTTCGACACAATCGTTATTCCGGCTCTTATGACGTGGCAACAGAGTTTGATCTCGTCATATTCTACAATGTTTGGTCCATAACTGCACCCATTCCGATGACTGCAAACTGTTCTACCTTTAATACTAGGGAACCCCCATTACTGTATCCGTCGCTGTATCTGTCTATCTATAGGTTCCTATACTATAACTCACCCGTATCTTTTTCCATCCATAATTCTTTGATTATTGTGATACCGAGTTATATTCGTCTCAATCCTCCCAATAGCTGTCTTTTCTGGTGTGACCCACGGTACCACTACTTGGTCCGATTGTAAAGACCAGACATGATTAAACATTGTACAGGACTAGGGCCGCTGGATTCATTGATTCGTATGGTTGAACCCGCCGCCGACGACTTTTATATTTTAGTCCACCGTCTACTGCAGTCATTAGCATTGCAGATACTCTGCGTATCCTATCCAATTGCGAAATTATGTCGATCACACAGATTGGCACTACCGAATAAGAAGCTTTGTGCCGACTCCAGACTCAGGTTCATTGTGATGGTTCCCAAGTTGGCTACCTCACCGCCGTTATATCTATAATGTCTAGTTACTTAGTGACAGTATCCAAATGTTCCTATATTCAAATGCTCCTGTTTCTAAATATTTCTGTATCTAAATTCTCATGTGTCCAAGTGCTCCTGTATACAAATAGCAGAATATATGGCGCTACCATGTGACAAGCGACAGGCTTCAGCGGACAGCACCAGGGTTTTGTTATTGTCCGGCCTCAGATTTGGGTTTAGATTGGGGCTGGCCGGTATATGTAACCGCTAAGTAAATATGCGACAGTTCTTCCAAGAAGCGCTTTATTTCCACATCCCGACTATCTCTGTCCTATCGACCACGTAAGGACTCTCATTATTCTTCACCTTTTTGGTTTTCTCGCCTACCATTGATGATAGCCAAATATTCTGGAGCTCCCCAGTTTATCCTTATCGACTAGTTTTCTACCATCGTGAACGTCGATTTGAAATCGGTTACATTTGGGGTCACCCCACTCTGAAACTCGCTGTCGTATTTAGTAGGTAGAATACTTGGCCTACCGTTAATGTTTAAGATGCCACTAAGGTGCACAATAATAATTAACATTCTTCCTCGTTACATCAGGTGGAGTATCTAAATGAGTCAACGGCTAGGTACATATATTAATCTTAAATTAATTTGTCCAACAGAGCTCCACCGCAACAATATGGTGGGATTGCCGACCACAAAAATTATTTCCGGCTTAAAAGTATGCTAAAGAATACAATTAAAAATAGTTAAAGGCATGACCTTGCGGGCTGGCTTATCTCTATCTGTTTGGGGAAATTTAATTAAGTCAAGCCACTTCTCCTTACTCCCGACGATACGCCTTACCTTAATCCCCAATCACCGGCTGTCTCGGTTACCAAGGCTCATTGGTAAACCAATATGGAGCTGATTTATTAAAATAAGGGAATGACCGATTTTTGATTTTTACAACCGTTTACTTAATATCAATTTGGGAACCCGGCGGCATGAACGCCGACATCAATGACATAATTTATATGCGATATTAAAATCAAGGTAAAGAATAATCACGAAAACATTCAATTTATACCTTATCCATACATCGATTGCTTTGATATAGCTGACCTTGGGTAAGTTGCTGTTGAATGATTGGGTCATTGCTGTAACATGTGATATTTCCGTAAACCTACCATTCTGCTCAATCCGAAGATCCAGTCACAATATTAAATAACTCACACATTTCTTTTTTTAAGTTTTCAAGTAAGAGCTTCTAATTAGGTCACGTTTAAAAGTATCACTAGGATTTATGTAAAACTGAATTCTGCTCAAGTCACAGGTTAGTATTACATAATATTCTGAAGGGCCTTCAATAACCATTAAGGTAATAATCATAGTTTTTCCCGATGTAATATGAAACACCCCACACATTATTTCGTTAATTTTTATTGCGCTTCTAATTCGGTTACATTTACAAAAGTATCACAAGAATCTAAATACCACCGAATATGATAAAAACATAAAAAACAACGGTGGAATATATATTTATATATAATATAATGTATTCCGCTCAGCAAAATGTATAAGCTGTAAGACCATATCTGACACGAAAACTATTTTTATTGTAAGAAATTGCTAATTACTAGTTGGATCTAACTACAAATATTCTTCGTTTCTCTTCAAAAAGTTTACGTATGAATATTGAAATTTACGTACCATCATATACGCTTAAATGTTTTGGTCGGATAAATATCGATAGGCAAAGTATTTGTCCAGTTTTTTCCGCAATTTTCGGATTCAGTCAAAATTCGTAGTCGAAAGTTATCCCAATATGCGTGCAGGAAAATTCAGTTTAAAAGTACCGTTCGATGTTTTCTAAACTAAGTCAGCGGTCTTAACTCTCTTGGAAAAAACTGGCGAGATGTGGGTTTCCGACCACAAAAATGGCTACAGTTTTTAATGCTTAATCCCCATAAGTTAGAATTATTGTTTTTGTATTCGCTTTTCAATGACTTTTAATCCAGAGTTTAACGCTAATTTCTTAAATTTCCGGACGGGTGGTTTCAGATGTGGGTGGACGTGTACTTTTTGAAATTATAGAACATGAAATAACGGCAGCTGTCAAAAACGAATTCGCCAATAAGCGTACATTTGGGTTACCACCCAAAGTTGTACACATTTGAAAAAAGTTCGAGTTGGCGAAAGCTGCATACATTTGAAAAATATTGGAGTTGACGAAAGTTGCACACCTTTGAAAAAACTTCGAGTTGGCGAAGGTGTGCAACTTAGTCTATAAATGAGATTTTTGGCCCGATTTTTGAATGATAACCCTAGTTTTTCAGACCAATTTAACAACCCGTATAATGACTCATTACACGCTTCATTGCTCAAAGGTGTGCAACTTTGGTAAACTCCAATATTTTTCAAATGTGTGCAGCTTTCGCTAACTCGAACTTTTTTCAAATGTGTGCAACTTTGGGAAGCCCCCTACATTTGGTATTAATAATTCTTGACTACATTGGAAAAAAAGAAATTAGTGATACAGACTAGGAACTAAGATGCACGAGAGCCACATTTTTATTAATACTAATTAACACTATAATTCCTATGACCACGTTTCGTACAATCTTGCCGTAAACTGAATTGTTTAAAGTGTCATTTCCTAAGTACCTATAGATACCTAATTTTTTGAAGGTACTTTTCCACTAGAGGTCGTCTGAACAACAATCTGGTGTGATTCCCGATAACGAAATATCAAGATCCGGTTTTTAATTTCCAATTCCGGTCGTTATAAAAAACCGAAACGATTTTTAGGTGTCACCACTCTACAGAAGTTATGTCCCGCGTAACAGTAACCTGTATTTAAATACACGGTATAAATGTATTTGTCGTATAAACTACAGCCCGGCGTTCCCTTATACACAAATCAATTTCCGGGTTTTGATTTTCACTTTCGTGACACGTCCGCTCGGGGTCTGTCCAAAGTCTCATAACTTTGTGAAATGAGGTCACGATAGAGTGCTGCTCGATGTTTTCCTATTTAATACACAGCTGTCTTAAATTGTAAGAAACTAATTTTTGCAAAGTGTCAATTCCTAAGTACCTGTTTTGAATTTTTTGAAGATACTTTTCTACTAGAGGTCGTATATGACAATAATTTGGTGTGATTCGCGATTAAAAATAATAAATTGCCGGTTCTAAGGTCTTAAACACGGTAAAAACAGGGTCACCGAAAATCGCCTGGGAGATAATATCCTATCTGAAGAAAAAAGATGTGACTGTCTTAACTGGTGGATACCACAGTGGGACAAAACCTCCAAAATGCTTTGACAGATATCTCGAGAACGAATGAACGTATCTGTATCAAATTTTAGCTTATTATTAGCAAATTGCAACCGCAATTACTTCTGCTGTAGGACTTCAATTTGAATTCTAATTCTATCTGTTATCAGCCGCTGCGATTCTATTTCTCACTGCGGAAAGTGTTCTCCAGACTCGGAGAATGAAGCGAGACTGACCTCTATCGATTGACATATCGATCGGGAGAGGGAAAGAGGGCAAGCTCTCTCTGCGAGATGTTATAATATAACGCTGGGATTTCTCTGTCCACTGAAAACGGGAGTACTCAATATGGGCTATCGAATAATTAAAGAATTATTTTTTACAATACGGAGCTGTTTTAACTAGCTATATAAACAAGCTACAGTATCAAGCTCAGCTTTCTAGCATATTGTTTGACCGACAACATTGCATTTGAATGAAATTGATAAGAAATATTAATGGAATTTTAACACCGTTAAATAGCCAGATGGCATAGCTTCCATTGGGCTTGATTTCAACGGAAAATGTTGTTCAGTTTTGGCTTGAGAAGGAAAAGAAGAGCGGTGAACATTTTGTCCATCCGCGGTATCCACAGGAAATCTAACTGGTAAAATTGTAAAACGCTAAATTTATGAATACATCATTTCCTAAGTGCATTTCCCGTGCAACAATTTGTTGTAATTCCCGATTAAAAATAGTCAATTTCGGGTTCTTAGCTGACAATTCTGGCGGTACTTCCGGCCCAAGAATTGTTGCAAAAAATCCACGTATTCAATTTAAGTGGGGTGAGTGAAGGCCGCGCAAATATTCAAACACGTCTAGGACCTTAAAAACACTAAAAACAAAGTATCTAGACAAAATGGTACAAATAGATGCTTCACAATATTTCATTTTTTTTTAATTACCATAACTTTTGGTAATTTTGGTAAACTTTGATCGTGAACTCCAATCCTATAAAATGTCAAATTTAAAGGGTATTTGATAGATTTTCTCATGGACCCGTTATGTAGTTAAGTCAAAAAATGTTATTTCGGGAAGTATGACCGACTGGGTCGAAGGTGGGCTTATTCGACGCGCCATGGCTCCAGCTTCAATTCTTCTCAAAGGCCGACCCCAAATTCGTAACACGGGACCCAGTTATTACAAATTTTCAAAAAGTGGCACGATCTCAGAGTATTTTTACTAAAAATTCGACTCAAAACAACAGCGTAAAAACTCAAATACACGAATAAATGTGTCCATTTCGATAATGTGAATTTCGAGGTCCATCAAATTTTAGCGGTCTATTAAGTTACAAGTACCTTTTCGACGGTTTGTGACTTATCATGAAAATCGGCGAATATTTAAAAAAACGAATGTTACCAACATATAGCTAAATCTATATTATTATATATTAACATTGGGGATTACATCTAGAAACTGCACTTTACTGGCTAAGTTTTCATTCATTCAATGTGTGGATTAACCTTGGAGATTGTCCTTTAGAACGGGTACTTTATGGGCTAATGAAGTTATCCCTTTCACTCTATCTTCCCGTCCTTAATACGTATAACAGTTTATCAGTGAAAGGGGTGACTATTTTTAAACAGTTCGTGATAAAAATGTTATACGATCTAAGGATGGGTAGATAGAGCGGAAGAGGAAATTTCATTAACCCCTAAAGTCCCGTTTCAAGATGGCAATTTAGAAAATTAATAATTTCGATAGCTTTCGATGGCTATAAATTTTAATTTTTGATATTCATGGGTAATTGTATTTATAGTAATTATAAGTTAATTTTTTATTGCACTTGGTAGACTGCTAAAATTTAATGGTGAAAGTCTACGCTTATTAATGGAATTGTATACTAATGCAATTACATTCATCCTTAGTGCACGACTACTAGAAGGCTAATCTTCAAGCTAAATATATCAGCTGAAAGCATTAAACTTTAGTTAACTGAGCTGTAAATTTAATTTAAAAATATTGACTGGTTTTCAAGCGAGATGGAAACGAATAGCAGTGTGTCTGATCTAGGTTTTACTGAATTCTACAAACGACCACCGTGAGCGATTTCGTTACCAATACGCACACGGTTAATGCTATGCGCCAAAGTTTATTCACGAAGATCACAATACTGAAATTGCCAGAAAGGTCGTCACTCCCAATGTGACACGTGCAGGCGCAATTTCGACTTTTATCCAGAAACTGATCCAGGAGACGAAAACACACATGCTGGACGGAATATATAAATTCATCAAGAAGTACTTGACCCTTCGGCCAAGAACAAACTCAGCTGTGAGGCGCGTGAATACTGCATTATCTCGTGAACGGCTCGTGCTCGACAGGATACGTGCTGCCTTTGATAAATTGTCAGTAAAGTTATATTAGTTAGAAAGTAAATATAGGTTAACCATTATGTGTAAATAAATCAACAGTCGCGTTTTACTGTTATACAATGGCAAACTTACATTAATCCGCAAGCTGCATGTATAGATCTACCCCTACGCTGTAATACGTACCATTTGACACACACTCTTCAAACTCATTATGAAAAATGTAATTCGTATAGTTTTGTATTCTAGAGCCTTTATCTTTGTAAATTTATAAAGCCTGTACATAAAATGCATGGGCACTAAGGTGAAAATGAACCACCTTCAAACTAAATCTTACGGTGTTCATGTTGGACAACAATTTCGTATAAAAAATCCATTACTTGATAAATTTAAAAATCCATTACTGTTCGTACTACTCGCTGGCCGACTAGCTATCTATGGCTAAAAATATTGCGGCATTCTTGAGACTCATAATGAAAGTTTAATTTTTTTCGAACAGGAAGGGAAATATCGAAAAATACAGTTTTCGGCTGAGAAAATGGCATTTAAAGTTAAAAAAGCCCTTTCAATGATGAGCTTCCTGCATTTTGCTTTTTCCCAAGCTTCTCATTCCAATTTACATATCTAGCATCAGTTAACTGATATTTCGTGACTATGCGGTATATGTGAAATATTGTATCATTATCGCGTGTAAATCCGAAAATCTCCGTCATCAAATAGTTGGTCCTCAATAGACGTCCCGCAATGCTTCTATACGCTCGAATTGTCTGAGAAAAAGACTCCATTTTCCCCGTCAATATTATGTTAAGTGTTCGAGACACATTGGGTAGCGTATAAACCTCCGCAATTTGAAAACTAACCCGTAAAATTTTGTTTGAACATTATATGCTTGTATAACAGTCAGCTTTATCGGACCCACTAACTATACCGTCTTCAGTGTTTATCCTCATTCCAATATCTCCCGTCCGTTGCCGTCATCTCCAATAGGCATAAACGACACCCGGGGATTTATTACTGCATAACTTAGAGGGGCATGAAGCAGTCGTGTGAAGTTGGCCATATAGAGATTTATAATTGAGATTTGATTATTTTTAGTAATAATCAAAATAACCTTGTCCGCTGTGCAACCAGGACGAACTTGAACTTCATTGTTAAGACGGTTCAGTGTTTATCTGCGTGAACATTCATTACAATCGTATATGATAACCTAATTATATCCACTTTTCTGACAACAGTGTTTAGCATGGATGATAATGGAATTCAATTTTTTTGCAATGGTGGTTAACATTAACAATATTCTCTCAACATCTTTAAATGGAGTGTAATGAGAGCTTTGCTATTCTTATATTTCTGGAAGTTTTAAAGAATTGTTATAACGCTTAGAAGCTTTTTAATTTATAAAAAAAAATATAATTTTGTTTGATGCGAAGTTGTTTTTTAGATTCTTTTTATTCATGAGGTTATTATTTATGAAGACTATAAAAGTCATTGGATGATTATTCCCTTATTGTATACCATAACATAAAATCCTTTTTCAAAATTCTTTAAATCATAAATTGGGCGCTTTAATCTCTATTAAATTCATAACAAGCAGATTTAAGAATAGTTCTGGTCAATATCGTAACACGCTGATATCATCACGAACCAAATCGGATCATTTTCAAGGACCCTTTTGAATTCAAAACATCCTTAGAAATAACTAATGCAACGAGGGATGCGGCGACAAGATGACCTATTATCGATACACGTTGGGTTTGGTGAAGACCTGGTGAAGAGCAGCTAACTTCTGGTATAGACAGCTATATTTTCCAGAATCATCATTTGTTTAAAGAAAAAAATATAATATAATTATAAAGCACTACTTACCAGTGTTCAATACGTGGGGAGTTAAAATCAGAATCACAACAACTATTAGTTTCTCTACTCATTATATAACTAAAATTAACATTTAAATCATAAACTTAAATTAAATAATAATCGCATAATGTTAAAGTAGAAGTACAAAAATAAATTATTATATCCATTTTGATCTCATATAAGTATTTCCGAAATTATCTCTGGTTATTAATTGTGTTATCAGGTAAATAACAACTCTGAAAAATGTACATAACAATTAAATGTTAATACAATACATATTAGAATACTGTATTTTCCTTGTCGATCAATCAATCCTATCTAACACATATTTAGGTTATATGACTATTTAGGATATGGAAAATACCCACAGTAATTATATTATGCTAATTGCTGATACATTTACCTCAAAGTATAGGATATTATATACGAATTTAAAATTAAATAAGAAATTTAAACTACTTAAGAGAATAGAGAGTTTTGCAATTATTTATCGGCTTATCCATGGTATCTATGTTATATATATATATATATTATAGTATTATAAATAAACATTTATAAGTGAAAAATTCCGAAGATCCAATACATGTCCGCACAAGAAAGGCTTCGATTCCAGTGTTTAATCCGTACATTTTAGTAGCTATATATTCCAAACATTCTATAACAATACCACATTTTAATAGGATAATACCCGGTACGTATAAATACATTCTAGGTGGATATTAGTAACAAGTCAGCTGAGAAACTATTTCTGTTTTCATGAAAACATTCGTCAACCAAATAAAGAAAAATCGATATATAATAATTTAAAATTACATATAAAATTAAATAAATCTGTTTTTTTTTTCTGATCTGCTTACTGTAGCACACCAAAATTGACTAAAGCAAATAAAATAAGTTGATTACATCCGACCAATATTAGTAAATCAAATACCCTTTAAAATACTTTTGATTTTACAGTTTAGATTCATCTGCGGTTGTAATTTTGGACAGAAAGTTCTCTCAAAATCTGTGCCATATAATGTTATCCGCAAATGTTGTTCAACGTTCTCGTATGTAGAACACATTTTTCTTAAATAGTAAATAAAGTAAAGCTATTACACGTGTCATTTGTTAGGTGCTGTAAGGTACCTACCTCTGTTGAAGGTATTTGTTTTTGATGCCGCGTAAAATTTAAGGGGGAGCCCTAGGACCATTCTGACTTAGCTCAGCTCAATTTTGAGTAACACGCGAAAATCAGGTGGATGAGTCAAAATTGGCTCGAGGCGTGAAATTTACCAAATTTAATCAACTGTAGTGTATTTCCAAAAACAGCCTAAATTACATTAGCATACTATATTTTCTCACTAAGATGTAAATGCTAAGAAAACTCACCAAAAATCAGGAGATATTCGTTAAAAAGTTATGTGTGAAAGCATGATAGATATAAAAACGTTATTGCAAATAGGATCAGGATAAGGAAACCAGATGCCCAGCCGAAATAGGGGCGTCCGCAGTTTATAATTTTTGTTGGGACTTCCTTCTACAAACAAGGACTACCTCTTAGACAACATTTTTGAACTAAGTCTTAAATTTCTGTTTTTCAGAGTTACTCGCATCAGATGTTCAACTTTTTTGTGTCCCGCTTTTTTGACCAACTTTGAAAAATGTCCCACGACTTGAGAATTCTGATCTAGTCACCTCACGTCAAGATATTGGGATACTTTGCATTGAAATGGTATAAAATAAGCAGTGGTATGTGGAAAATGGACTTAGAAGTGGACCTCAGAAAGCCAATTAAGACTTCTCATTCTAATTCTCCCTCCACTGGAAAGCGTTTTGCGGATTTCTAGAGATTTTACAAGCCGCATATAACATTGCGCTACTAAAACTCGCTTGTTAGACCTAATTGCCCATGATTTGTGATTAATTATCAAATACATACCTTAGTTTCGTATAAAGGATTTAGCAAAAAAAATGCGTATTTTCCATATTCCATTGGATGAGGCCTCTTTTATAAGGGTAATATACCGTCTCTAATTTGGTTTTACCAAGGCTAATCCACCCGTTCATGACCCATTGTAAGTCCACCAAATCTTCTGATCCTGAGTAGGTTTCGATGATCATTGGACACACTTGGTTATCAAAAGGGAAAAACTGCAAATGCATTGGACATGATTGAACTAACGCAATACGTTCTAAATAAATTACGTAGATATGAAATACAATAGTATCGTTAAAAGTTGCAGTAATTTGTGTGGGTTGGAGTGCGATAATACGCCAGGGGATTGTAATTTAGGTCCAGCGTTTGATTAACTCCTGTGTACCGTTTTTGGAATATAACCCTGTGCAGTGTTTTGAGTTTTCAATACTCATGACTCAGTGCTATTTTGTCATATGATTATTAGGGTAACTAGATAGAAAGTCTCAAAAAACGGGACATTTTTTCAAAGTTAGAGATTTTTTAGACTTTCCACCTAGTTGCCCTAATAGTAATATGCATTCGTATATTTATCAGTATGTTATTAATATATATTTCGCTAACGTCAAAAGAAGATACAAATAATGCTTTCGTCCTATCCACTTAATAACTACATCACCTTTGAAACCATAATCGGAGCGGAAATTGTGTAATTTTGAAATTGTCAAAATTGAATGGTAATGATTAGAAGCTACTTAAATGCAATCTGCCTTACTATGAAAGACTTCATTACTGAACTTCATTACTGAACTTCATTACTGAACTTCATTACCGAACTTCACCAGAAGCTAGACTTTGAACAAAATCTACTGAAAACAGTATGATTTGAACACATATTCATTCTTAGCAAAAAATAGTACCATTTGGTGCCTGAAGGTTATGTAAAAAATTGGGCGCCTGAGAAATATATATTTCCGGTCTTTCGTGTTCACATCATCGACACTTTAGGTCACATATTGCCTTAAGGTTGCGCAGGAATTGTTACGGGTTCCGGTGGAAATCAATGCTACTAAAAGAATACTAAAATAATGTTTCTACGCACGTACCACCACCTAGCAGTTATCAATAATGTGGCAGCAGTGCAGAATTTGGATATGGTCGTTGGCTTCAATAACTAGTAATATGCATGTAGGTAACGGGCGACGATGCCTAACGCGTTGTAATAGATAACTATCAGGGTGACTAATTTTAGTTATAACTAACATTGTGATTAGTATACCGGAAATACTTCTATTGGTGATCCAATTAACACATAAATTAATGCATTTTAATATATTTCTATAAATTCAGGATCTATGAACATGTCTAATTTGGGTGACGATTAAGGTAGTTACCTGCTATTTTACATCATGATCCGCTTCATTTGCTACCATGTCTCCCAGCAACCTTTTTTTTATATAACCCTAAGACAACTTTTTGAATACTTTTGGTCATGAAGATGAATTGAATAATTTCAATCTCCAGAGCACACATATTTTTGTTTTTAATTTAAACTCGTTTTCGCTAAGGATGCTAAGAATCCGTTCAAATTAACACTGTCAATATATTTTTTTCAAAATCAAGCTGCTTGTGGCGTTCAGATTTCTAATATATTAAGTAAGGTTGCATTTGCAGTAGCTTGTAGTCATGACCAGTGAGCTTTGACCAGCGTTTGGCGAAAATTACACAATTGTATTTACTTTCGGTGAGATTTTAGAGTATAGCGCGAAGACGATCCAATTGAGAAGGAGATACGGCGAAAGAATCTAAACAAGCTTCAAATAAGTATTACGTAGACTTAGTTAGATGTATATAGAGATTAACCCTAGTTCAGATTACGGCAGATTATACCAGTTAATCTGTTTTACATTAACGCTATACTTCTTATATCAGTAAATATATAGCAGCTGAAATAGTGCGTTCATTGACTGTATCTTGGACAACAGAAGTTAAAGATCCAAAGGTATCGAGATAGAGTTGATCGAATAGAGTCATATAACAACCGCATTTATAGCTTCAAATTAATGAAATTTGTACGAAAATATACGAAGGGAAGCGCTGGAGAAGACGTAATAGTGACGAAAGCGAGGCAACACAAGCCAGAAGCAAAAAAACTGAGAATCGAAGACAACGAAACAATAAGAAATACTAAAAAAAAGTAATCATTGAAACAAGTGATGATAAAAAAGACAACAAAGTCATCTAGAGATAATGAAAGAGAATTTTACGTCTAACTAATCGACCAGAAGTGATTTCTGATGGGTAAATTACCAGAAGTCCTTTAGAATGACAAAAATCGTAAGGAAACGCAGATAATGTTGCATTAATTATTATTTATTGACGGCGAGGAGATGGTATTGACACACATGTAACTTGACCCGGGTATGCAGGCTCAGTGATATCAAATGGGTTTTACAGCTATTTGGACGACGTGGCAATGGATTAATTGTCGAGTGTACCTAAGTGGAATTCGTACAATGGAGGATTAGTAGTATTGTCTGATCTGGGAATCGATTGGTTGCCTGGTGTTTTGAGCTGTCTCTGATCTCTAATTAAGCTTTATCATTGGTCTCTAAATCGTCTTTTCTTGTGAGTGCTGTTTTCCAGCCTAGTGTTGCTTATATGGTTTTTCCCGAGCCTTCTGGTTGGCTCTGTTGGGGTGAGCTGCATATTCATGGATTCTGACTAAATTCTAATCCATTTCTGAGTCATAATTTAGCCATTTGAGTCAAGTTTGTGACGCGCAAGGCGAGACGGTCTTAGGCCTTGGATTCTATTGGGCGAGTGAGCGGGGTAGCACTCCCTTCCAATAGTAATAGCATAGCGTTCTTACGTCAATATTAACATTGCCTCAGCTATCATTGTCGGAATGTCTTTCATGTAATCATTATTATTAGCAAATAGGGAAAAGTTTAATGCACAAAATGTGTCAGAAATAGGGGAACAAAATTGATAGACAATAACCCCAAGGAGGTATTGATTGGTATAAACCAGGGAATGGCTTATCAATGATAACTGTAATCTATAAGGAAAATGGAACTACGAATGGCGCAATGCCGCCTGTGAACCAATATATGGAAACCGGTATAATGAAAAGTGTTGTAATTATAATGTGAAACAGACAAAAACAAGAGAAAACTACATTTTTCGAACTTTTTATCGTAATTGCTTTAATGTCCACCATTTTTGTTATTTTTCCATCAGGATTTTCGTATTTAGGACGATTATCATAAGGAGCGAGTCAATTAATGAAGTACGATTACAAGTAATACCACACTTAGGTTTGTTAAAGGTAGGTACCGCAAGCAAACTGGTTGTCACAAACGGAGTAACTGAAATCAAAACTACCTGAGATTCGAAAAGATGCAACTTGCACAACCTGGAACATAAACGATAAATTTCAAGAACAGGTTAAATCAGTTAATACATAATTTGAACAGAAACTAGCAGCTTAACCCAGGTTGATGACGAAAGATCAAGAAGCATAAGCTGACAACACCAATACTGGGAGCTTGTAAATTGCAAATGGATACGGAGCTATTCCATCACAATCAGACAATCGCAAGATGGCACATGGCAGCTTTGTAGAAATAAGGCCCTATAGTACAATGATCTTCCGCTACATCATTGACCTCATAAATATTTCTAAGCGACTGTAAAAACCAGGATACTTCGCCTCCGGATTTCTCACCATTTAATGTAACATTTTATAAAGCTTCCACTTTTGGTTCAGCACGGGAGTTTATATCAGCGTTCATATCGTTAATTTTAGCTTTCCCACCTTTTTCTTTCTAGTGATACTTCCTTTAACACCTGCGCAATTTGTTTTTTTTCTCCATGGTCGTTCTCCCCCTCGATATCGACCATTGTATCTTCTTGCTCTTGAATGAACCGAAATAATTTAACAAATGCAAACTTTTTGTAGCAAAATTTGTAGCAACATTATACAGACCACCGTATTTGACCCTTGAGTATAATACTTTAGGGTAATAACGTTCGCTTGGAACTTACAGCACTACACACGAGTAGCTCTTTTGAATAATTTCTCGAACTGTTCTGTGGTACCAAATTGTTATGGCGCGGACTCTGGTTGTGTTCCGACAAAACGAGTATGTTTCACAACATACTTATTTATTCTAATTGTTTCAGAAAAGAACGTCGTTTATAACACCTACACTTAAACATCAACAATATCATGAACATACATAATTGGTGTCTATCTTTTAAATAATTATCATCAACGGAAGATAAATTTGGCAAGACGACTATAATATTAACAGCACTACGTGGAAGTTCATTAACAGTAAATTACACGAACAGTTCTCAACTCTATTTAAATTGAATCCATATTGAGGGAGGATATCCTGAAAGTATCCATCTACGGCTACCCCGTACGGAAAAATAGATACCGCTCGATACACAGTTTGGAATTAATCAATTTTTATTTATTAACCGGTGGATACCGCGAGGCCAAAAGCGTTAACGAGGACCTTTCTTTTGCAAATATCTCGATACCGAATAAATGTATCTGCTCCGTTTGGAAAATTCTGTATTAAAATAAAAATACAATAGCTATTTTAAAAAGAGACGTACAATTACATAGCCAATAGAAAAATCCATAAAAAACTGAGAAAGGCACCGCGATTGCCAAAGGAGGAAGGTGTGGTCGAGATAAATCTACCCCCTTCTGTCGGTACTTCCATACTGAGACCCGTCGTAAATGATTCGACGTGTAATTTAGCCGATTGATACTGCAAACCCGATTTCCTGTGGATACCCCAGAGAGACAAAACGTCCTTTTCCATCTCAAGCCAAAACTGAACAATATTTTCCATTGGAATTTTGAACGGGGGAAGCTATGCTATCTGGGACCGCGGAGATAATTGCAGTTTAGATTTTCAAAACGCGTGTATTTTTTCCGGAAGGAGAAAACGCTTTTCGTCTGCCAAATTAATTATACTGAAGATTTTTCGTCGGGACTTAGTTCGGTTGAAAATGATTTGAAGGCCATGTAACCGGTTAAAATTTGAAGCGATACGTTCATTCGCTCTCGAGATATCTGCAAACTAATAGTGTTTCATAAGGTACGTCCCACTGCGATATCCACTGGTTAGGAGACATTATAACACAGCTCTTCCCAGTTGTGAGTAAAACGCAAAAAGCTGGTCGATGAGTAAAATTTGCTCGAAGGATACATTGGACTTAAAGTTCATGCATTTCGGTACACGACTAGAACTCCAAGGTACAGTATATTTTTTAATGAAGAAAATCCAATTACGACTGAGAAAATGGAATTTACAAAAGGAGTGTTGTTGAACCTGACGAAAGTGATTTCGGTGTCTAAAACGTTCTTGTTTCGCAGATATCTCGAGAATGAATGAGCATATCTGCTTCAAATTTTAGCTTATTTCAGAGCTTGTAGATACTTTTCAAACAAACCCCGAGAAAAAACAATCAGTGTAGCTAATTTGGCAGACCAAAAGCGCTGCAAAATTTGAACTGTAATTATCTCAGCGGTCGGACCTCTATTTCAATCCAAATTTTGTATCATTCTCGGTATACACAGAAAATGGCGGTCTTACCTCATGGGTGTGCAAAGCGGGCCGAAACCACTTTTGTCAAGTTTAGCGCACTCCTACAAAAGGGGATGCGTCCATCGAGACGACGATAATTTGGAATTGCATTGCTATTAGTTTTCTTCTAACGCTAAACTAATACTTATTTTCAAATGCAATTAACAGTATTATTTAGCTGAATATCTAGGCTTTCACGTGATATATTTTTCCTGGAAATGGGGC
>SCLF01195782.1:0-17609 GCA_004367975.1 Mesochordaeus erythrocephalus
ACCTCTTTTGATTATTTAATACATAATAACTTAATTCATACCTTTAAATTATCTTTTTGTCAGCTGCTATGGTGAGTGTTAAAATATTATAAAAAAAGGTTGAGCGACGAACCAACTTGACCAATCAGAATCGGTTTTGAGTCACCCACACCTCACATAAAATCTTCACGCGCCAATCGGTTATAATAACAATAGTATTAATAATTAGAATTAGCAATAACCATTTTTGCTCATTCCTGTTTGAAAAAGAGGACATTTTGCCTAATTTAAAAAAAGTACCCGGACGCCCCGGACACGACCAAAAAAGAGAACATGTCCGGGGAAAAGAGGACGGATGGTCACCCTAGGTTAAGCAATAATGACATTATCGGGTCGGTATGTCTCATGGACTGAATGAACTTCAGTTACGCATGGGTCGATCCCACAAATTGAGTATAACAACACCGAAACGGGTTCCGCAGACTATCGTCCGCCGGGAAGTATCCAGCCACAGAGTTACTCACCCTACTTATGGATAATTTTAACATTAAAACGGAATAAAAAGCATTAGTTCAAAATTACATTTGTTCAATATATTTTTCCATGGAGCTTAATTCAATCATTATTTACTCGCCAGAGAAAACGCATTAAAACTGTTCATTATCGCAGTTTTCTGTTCAATAAATAATATAACGTGGGTGGTGAAAGTGAGTCAATTGGTGGAGATATTAGATGTTAATAGAGATAGTCTATCTGTGTCAATGGATAGATATTAATCTAAGAAGGATAAACTAATACATCATTATTCAGAAAGAGATCGTTATGTTTAAGCTATACTCATCAGCTATACTTGCAGTTTGCGTCACAGTGCTATATGAAGTGAATAAAGTTGCACCTTATCCATTAATAGGAACGAGAGTACATTCATGTATTCAATATAATTTGTGCTATTTACTACACCCTTGATGGCCATCTAAATCAGTATAAACTGTTGCTCACAAGTAAAACATACAAAATTACCTCACAGGTTCAGGTTTGTAAACCACTGAACTTTCCTAAACAAAATTGCGAAAAACATTCCTGTCAGTGAAATGAAAACCTTAGTAGCAAGTTGTTATACTTTTAAAAAATATTTTGTAATTCTGTGTGATTGTTATACGGAATTGAACTAGTTCGTCGACAATCTCGGTGTTTCTTAATTTTGTGGCAGCTTATTCATTACTAGTCTAAGAGTGTATGGTAAAGATTAGTAATAATAATGGTAGTTCTAAAAATCCAGTTAATGCTGACAATAATTTGAATTTATTTTAAACTAATGCACACCTGTCCGAAGTACCCCCCTTCAGGTTGCACACAAACGTTTACCGAAGCTTAGCCAGTCTGATAGAGTTTGTTCTTGCGGTTCCGAATCTATTTTCGGAATGTCCAAATTTATACGCGTTCGTACAGTTAACCCCCTCTAAAAACAACCAGGTCAAAAAGACCTTTTTTAAAAACATTAATTTTAACTCATCGCGCTAGCTTAACTAGGCCCCTGGGCATCCAATAAAAGTATCCAAAACATACTGAGATTATTTGTTTTAAAGCTATGGACCTCGAAAGTCACCTTGTCAAAATAGATATATTTATTCCCGTATTTTGGCTTTTACCGCATGGTTTCGAATAGAATTTTTAGTGAACATACTTTCGGATCGTGGCATGTTTTCTAAATCATAAAAAACAGAAATGGAAGAGCCGTGATTTTGTCACTTTTTGAATATTTTGGCTATAACTTTGTTGGCCTATAACTGGTCACGTGTTAAGAATTCGGGGTCGGTCCTCTGAGAAGAATGGGAGCTTGAGTCATGGCGCGTCCATTAAGCCCACTTTCGACCCAATCCGACATACTTCACGAAATCACAATTTTCTGCATTAACGGGTCTATGCGAAAATCTATCAAATACCCTTAAGATTTGATATGTTATAGAGTTTGACTTCACGGTCAAAGGTTTACATTACCATAAGTGCGTACAATTAATTCTTCTCAAGTTATGGTAATTTAAAATTTCACAACATTTTCACGTTATGTTAGGTCGACCCCGAATTCCGAACACGTGACCTACTTATAGCCCAAAAATTGAATTTATAAAGTAGAAATTTTCAAAAAGTGACAAAATCACGAATTTTTCACTTTTGGATTTTATTATAATTTAGTAAACATACTTTGCGATCTTGGCATGCTCACTAAATTATAATAAAATCGAAAAATGAAAAATTCTAAAATTTTAAATTACCATAACTTGAGAAGAATTAATTATACGGACTTATGTAAAACTTTGATCGTGAAGTCAAACTCTATAACATATCAAATTTTAAGGGTATTTGATAGATTTTCGCATAGCGATGCTTCGGAAAAACTCACTTATCGTTCACTAATGCTCCACAAACTCGATTTAGTTCGGTGAGCTGCCATGCTCCCATTAGTTAAAATTAACGTTTTAAAAAAGGTCTTTTGACCTGTTGTCTTTAGAGATGGTTAACTGTACGAACGCGTATAAATTTGGACATTCTGGAAATTGATACGGAACCGCAAGAACAAACTCTATCAGACTGGCTAAGTTTCGGTAAACGTTTGTGTGGAACCTGAAGGGGGGGGCACTTCGGACAGGTCTCTAGTGAGCCCTTTTCGCAAGGTTTTACATAAACATGAAATTTTTGTATAAGTAAAGAAAATTTCTTACATCATTTATATAAGGTCTTATAAATAAGGTAAAATTTCTGACCTCTCAAGGATTAGCACTAAAAATAGTAATCAATTTTTACAATGTGATCGTCATAAGATGCGTGTTGATCTCGCTTCACATGTATGACATTTATGTACGATATAGTAGGACAATCTTACATTTCGTGATTAATATATATGCAGCGCTAGTTCGAAAACTATTGAATTATGTCCATTAGGGTAGTATGTTGATGGCAAAAGTTCGCTAAGAAAACTCAAAAATAATAGGGACTATGGGCATTTATGCTTGTGTACCCTGCTTACGGAAACCTGAATTGCCATAACATATCTATCAGGCAACCTTTTGTTTGTATAACCCTAAGGCAACTCTTTAGACTACCTTGACCAACAATAAAATTTATATTTTACATCTGAAGAACTGCCATTTTTGTCATCTGAAATAATTTCTCAACGCTGAGAGACAGCTGTCTTAAATGGTAAAAATGTGAGTTTTTTTAAAGTGTCATTTATTATGTACATGTAGGTACCAAATTGTTTTGAAGATAGTTTGTTACGAGTGGTCGTCTGCGGAAATAACTTGTTGGGATTCTCAATTCAAAATAATCAATTGCCGGTACTTAGCCGTTCATTTTCACGTTCCGCGTTGAATTTAGAGGGGAGTCAAATGCTTAAAAACACTAAAAATATGTCCGTGGTCAAATTGGTCTGAAAGGGTGCCTGGGAGACATAAAATATGTTTTTCACAAGATACCTTATATGAAATAAGTTTTTCACTGGAAAATTGTACTAAATTCTGATTCAAATATTTATTGAAAAGCCCTTAGTTACATAGACCCTTTCTCCATTTACTTCTTAAGAAAGACGAAATATATCACATTCCAGCTGCTCGCCGATATTGTGATGGTAATTTTACATATTGGAAAGGGTCACCCTAACCGACATCTTTATGTAATATTTTCCAACCTGTCAGGGATAAGAAGATTACTACACCGCCAGGACTTTACCTTTATTCCAGCCTAATTGTGAAGATTATAAACGTATTTCACAACGTCGAGTGCAACGAATTAACGCTTAGAGCTACCAATGTATTACTGGTACCAATTTACTTATTTATGCTTAGCTTTATAAACCGTTTCTTGTACGGAATTGGACACAAAGGAAAGCCAACGCAGCGCTTTGTTTAATTTGATTTATATACCCCTAATATAGAAATAAATTTTTGCGTTGAACACCCTGTCCAAAGTGACCCCCTCCCCCCTATGCCAGCGGCAACCGGTCGGTTAACCAGACTTAGTGAGTCGTATAGCGTTTTTCATTGCGGTTCTGAATCTGTTCCTAGAATATCAAAAATTATACCGCTTCGTAAAGTTAACCCCCTCTAAAGACAAAAAGTGAAATAATCAGTTTTTGAAAAAACATTAATTTTAACTCATGGGGGCATGGCAGCTCATCGAACTCGTGCTAGATTAATTAGGCTAGACTAATTAGTTACGTAGTACCGTAAACATACTATGATTATTTGTTTTAAAGCTATGGACCTCGAAAGTCATATTGTCGATATGCACACATTTAGTTCTGTATTTTAGTTTTTACGCGGTTGTATCAAGTCGGATTTTTAATGAATATACTTTGAGATCGTATCATGAAGCTGGAGTCATGACGGGTCAAATAAACCCACTTTCGAGCCAACCGGACATACTTCCCGAAATCACATTTTTGACTTCTAGTGGCTATAACTACATAAGGGGTTAGGAATTCGGAGTCGACACTTGAGAAGAAATGTAGCTGGCATCCGGTTGCGTCGAATGACACCAATTTCGGTGGAAAATCAGAAATTTAAAAAAAATGTCAAATTTTAAAATTGCTTATGCCTAAAAATTAAACTACATGACTAAATGTGTCCATTTCGACAATGTGACTTTCGAGTTCCATAGCTTTAAAAGAAATAGTCGCAGTATGTTGAGAATTGTCTAGAACAATTTAGTTCGGTGAGCTGCCATGCCCCATGAGTTAAAATTAATGTTTTTTTCAAAAACACATTATTTCACGTTTTGTCTTTAGAGCAAGGGAAACTATAAGACTCGCTAGTCCGGTTAACCGATCGGTTGTTGCGTGGCATAGTGGGGAAGGTGGTCATTTTGGACAGGGGTGTTGAATGTAATGATAGACAACTCTGGCGAATAGATTTGATTGGTCGCTCGACGTATCACTTAGAATTCGCCTACGTTTTATATTTCACTATTGAGTATTCTTACCATCCTTGACTACTACGTTAATAACGGATGACATTAAGCTACAATAATGTATTCGCTCTTTTCCTGCATAAATAGATTATTGAACTGAATTAATGAAAATGTAACCTGTTCAATTAGCTGTCAATCATATTATACACTAGTGTCTGGAGTGGCCCTCCCCTCCCCGAGGGTCTGGGTAGCAAGATGTCGGTTAACGGGACTTAGTGGGTCTGATAGAGTTTTTCCTTGCTTAGCCGAATCTATTTTCAGAATGTCCAAATTTATACTCCTTCGTACAGTTAACCCACAAAAACCGCTAAAAGGCGAAGAAGACCCTTTTATAAAACCGTTAATTTTAACTCAAGGGGGTATGGCAGCTCACCGAACTAAATCGTGCTAGATTAATTAGGCGCCTGGGCATCTAATAAAGGTATCGAAAACATACTGCGATTATTTCCTTTAAAGCTATGGACCTCGAAAGTTACATGGCCAAAATCTATACCCTTGACTTTGACCCCCCCCCTAGTACACCACTAATTGCACCTGTTTTGACTCAAATTTTAGTCAAAACAGATGCAATTAGTGGTATACTAGGGGAGGTCCATAGCTTTAAAGGAAATAATCGCAGTATGTTTTAGATACCTTTATTATATGCCCAGGCGCATAATTAATCTAGCACGATTTAGTTCGGTGATCTGCCATACGCCCATGAGTTAAAATTAACTCTAGACACTAGTGTTATATATTAAATATATTATATTTATTCCGTTACCCGTTTGTATGGTTATTATTAACACGTACGTACTTCATAATGCACAGCTCTTTGTCACGTTACACGGGACAATCCCGCATGAGTTTGTTAGCTTTGTCGACCATAAAGTAGTTTCGGTCATATTACACGTGTTAGCGTATACAAGGACGCGTTGGTTTAGTGGTTATAATGAGCGGATCTGAGTACGTTGACCCGGGTTCGATCCCCGTACTTGTCAAATGTTTCAATTTATAAAATTAGTCATTCAAACACCTTAGCCATAAGCTAACAAATGGTGGCATTTCCAAATTAGTCAGAGGTCCTTATAAGGACCATGTTAAATTAATATTATTAAAAATAATATTATGACCCAACCTTGTTGGGCAATTATTGAAAATAAGATTATGACCCAAGGATGTTGGGCGATGACCCAATGTTATTGGGGTTTATTGAACGGAAGATTATGACCCAACGTTGTTGGGCCATTATTGAAAGGAAGATTATGACCCAACGTTGTTGGGCCATTATTGAAAGGAAGATTATGGCCCAACGTTGTTGAGTGATTATTGAAAAATAAGATTATGACCCAAGGATGTTGGGCGATGACCTAATGTTATTGGGGATTATTACATAAGATATGCTAAATATATAATAAAAAAAATTACCCCAAGTCGGCTATGGTCCGAAACTGGGGAGATGTTAGCTTTGTCGACTACAAATCATATAAAGTAGTTTTGGTCATATTACACATGTTAGAGTATACAAAATTCATATAAAGTCAAGGTTTATATCTTGTTCAACAAGGATTCGTTGGTTTAGTGGTTATAATAAACGGCTCTGTGTACGTTGACCCGGGTTCGATGCCCCGACGTGTCAACTGTTTTCAATTTATAAATTTAGTCATTCTGACACCTCAGCCATAAGCTAACAAGTTTTTAAATATCCGCTTGCACGAATAGATTAAGAGTTGTTTTGCCGTAAATGTGATACTGAGAAAATAATAGTTATTGTAGTGGTCTAGGTAAAGACACGCTAATAATTGTTTCGTGTTCACCGACTATTTCTTTTAATCAGAAGCATATCTGATATCCTCGAAATAAATTAAGTAAGCCGAATTTGAGCAATTTAAAAATATAGATCAGGATTGAATCAAATAACCCTACATTTTGCTCAATGTAAACCTATCTAACAGTTAAGTAGGAAAGTACAAAGGTGCACATGGCTGTGACATACGAACGGACCACGACCTCCTAGAGGAGTTAAACCAGTTTTATGTAAGCTGGCCCATAAGCTCGTACTTACACGTTACTTACTTTCCCATTATTTGTCTTTTTCTCATTTTTTTACTATACAGACAATGGAAGTATCGTATTTCTTTTGGTGTTTCTTATTTTACAGATGCAGGAAGCCCATTATACTTCAATATCGATTGGATTGGTAACATTACTTTATCGGCAGGAACGTTGATAACTTATTTCATGCTGTAACGTCAGAATTTGGTAAAGGTCATTTATCGTATTCTACACAGATTTAGTGTTACTAAATCTCCGATATTAACAACCACCTTATTTTCTTACAGTAGCAGATCATTATTTGGGATTATTTTGTCGTAGAAGAGAATTTCGAGAAATTTCCTCGATAATTCCCGAAGAACAATAGCTTTATGTAATTTGTATCCTAATATGTTTCCTTCTACTTTGAATAGTACTAGATCCTCAATTTCGCCTATTCTGATTCAAAATTAATGTTAATTCTTATGCCTATAACCTCAGTGGAGCAAATAGCGATTTATTGGGTGTCAAAAGGGAATAAAATCTTAGAGGACACAAGTATTTTACTCAGCCGTCAAAGACAAATATTATTTGGATTTTTTTTTGTACATGTGTAGGAATACTTTACCAAGATAACGACCTTGGAGAATATATCCGGACACTGGATAAACAGTTGCTTGGAATCAATGTAAACCCCTTCAGAAGATATTTCTGGGATGAGCTGTGTTCAGTCGGGGTCTATCTATTATTTGGTTTGTCAGATTCAAGGCGGTTTGGAGAAATTGTTAAATCGTCAATGGGATTCGTCACCAACACAATCATATTTATGGTATTTATTTGGCTCAACAATGGCGATATAGTCCTTGGTGACAAAGATTCGCATCAACCTTGCATACATCTACTACAAGTCGCTTATTTTGGTCTATTCAATCTTTTATTCTCCGCGCCCGTATTACTTGTCCATGTTAACGAATTCATAAAATATATACTAGGTTGGTCAAAATTGGCATCAATTTATCGTATCCCGCAAATTTAGACCACTTAAGATCATAAATTATTATTTGTAATCCTTAATATAGCGGTTGCATACTTGCAATTATATCACATTATAATTCACGATTACCTACTCGCTGACAATCGCCACTACGTATTTTATATGTTTAAAATGCTATTGAAATACAAATGGTTATGCGTACCAGTTTATTCGGTTGGAATTTTTTCAATCGCTTTCCAACTACCTAAAGTAAGTATAACGCTTTTATACACACATTCATTACATACATTCCATAGACCTAAATATTATTCACGCAACTGCGGTCTATAAATTTTGAGATAGTTTTCTATCTGATCTGAACAACTTACAATTTGTCGATAATATCGTGCTGTATTTAGAAGCACAGTGTCTTACATATCTGTTTTCTGTCACTTGAAGTTGTTATACTTGTTTGGACATAACATTTCGTATGTATAATAAGTTTTGTATTAATACACGTCTAATCCACGGCCTCCGTCGCTGCATGATATTTCTCGTTCCAAAATACCCCTTCTGGATTTAGGACAGTAGTGTCCAAACTGTTCGTGAATGGAAAAATACAGTTTTCGGCCTGTTAAATTACTTAAAGTTGTTAAAAATAGAGAATTTAAAGGTAAAAAAGCGCTTTGTACGCCACCTCTTTACTGTGGTAAAACTAAAAGCGATATGTTAAAAAGAGAGAAACCATTAAATCGGCAGGGGATAAATCTTTAATCGTATAGAAATTCAAAACGATTTATTATATTGTCGTCGATAAAATCGCCAAAGGAGGCAGGTTGGTATCTACTGGTTAGTAGTGGACACCGCAGAGGCCAAACCTTTTCCGTTGAAATTTTGAACGAGGGAGGCTATGTTATCAGTCTATTTAACCCTCCTTAAAAAATTAAAGAAAACGATTTGAAAACATTGACATTCTGTGGCACGTTTATGTGTGCTAAGCTACATTGACCGCTCTGTTTCAATAGCGATTGTATTCACTTTGGCTTTAATTCATATACCTATATGTCCCATTAACATTATGTTAAAATTACCTGAGCGTACTGTACCGATAGAATGAAATATACGGTTTATTACACTTTATTAAACGACCTAAAAATCCGGATTTTACTATTAAAAACAAGGGATGAAATGAATTCGAAACTGGAAAAAAGCGGAATTCGACATTGTGTACCGAATTAACACGTGTAGTATGAATTCGACATTTGAAGTGTGGAATTACGATTTTTGTTCAAGTTGTTTAGTACTATGTTATAACTGGAAATTTTTCGAAAATGCTAAAATTAGAAAATATCAAAAATATCGAAAACGTCGAAATGTAAGAATATTAAAATACATTGTAGGCTGCTGAAAATGTAACCTGCTGATATATACAACCAAGCTACAGGGCACATACCCTTAGATTAGCCCTCATACGTTTTGCTAAAATAAGTATTAGCAGCATGTACATAAAATTCTTCACCTAACTTAACCACGAAACTAACTAGGCCTAATCGAACCCTGAACATAACCTAACTATTAACTTAACCTACGCCTAACCGAACCCTGAACCTAACCTAGCCACGAAACTAACTAAGACTAGCGGAACCCTGAGCCTAACTTAATCATGAACCTAACCCTAACTGTGAACCTGATATAAGTCTAACCGAACCATGAACCTAACCTAACCACGAAACTTAGCTAACCCTAATAGAACCCAACTTAACCAGTAACCTAACCCAACAATGAACCTAATCTACCCCCGAAAATAACTTACCACTAACGGAACCCTTAACCTAACCGAACACTGAACATAACCTAACCACGAAACTAACCTAACCCTAGCCAAACCGTGAACTTAGCTTAACCAGGACGCTAATTTAGCCCAACTTAACCACGAAACTAACTCAACCCTAGCCAAACCCTAAACCTAATCGAACGCTAAACCTAACAGAACGATAAACCTAACTTAACAACAAAACTAGCTTAACCCTAACCGAACCCTGAACTTTATCTAACTAGGAACCTAACCTAAACATCAAACTAACCTAAACATGAAGCTAACCTAACCATGAACCGAAATTATTCACGAACCTAGCCTAACCATGAAACTAACCATAAACCTAACTGACCCATGAACTATAAATAACTATATTCATGAAAGTAACGCCTGCAAATGTTGTTACACAAAATCAGGGGTTAAAGGCTAAATATTACTGTTCAAATAAGGGAGTACATACTACCGATATTTGTTTTCAATTACATCCTGAAAAGGGCTCTTGTTACTCAAAGAGACGCGCAAAGAATTAGTCGTCAAATCGTGAAAACTAATTTATATGAAAATGAGATAAATTTTGAAGACCATTAAACGATGCTATTTTTAATGCCGACTATACCCGAGCTCACATTCAATAATATATTTACATTTTGTTCAAAACATTCTGTCGTTTGAACTGCTAAACTCACCCTTATTTATCTTGAGGTTAAATTATTCATGCCAGAGGTTTTAACACTTCAACATTTGCTCACCAAGCCAAATGGAGGAATTAGGATGGTGTCGAATTAAGATCCATGGCAAGTTCCGATCTACGATAAGATCCTGGAACATACTTTGGACAAAAAATTCGTCATATTACTACTCTCCAGAACGGTCAAAACATTTAGTTACAAGGGTTTACCACATAAAAATCGATCATGTAAGCGCAATGAAGAACTCAGTCGAGAAACATTTACAAACTTGGGGAGAAATTTTCGATGCAGTTATTGAAAATGCTCTATACATTAGTGATAAAAAATGTTCCTTTTTGTCAAATGAAGTTATAGTTTTGGGCGTATAAGCCATTCCTGAAAACGTACAAGACATGCATTTAAAACGGTCCACCACTCGAAAAAACTCCGGACTGTGATAGGGCAAATGGTTTGGTGGAATGATTGTATGTCTACATGTAATGGATAGATGATGCTAAAATTGATTTTGATAAAATTAAAATATGTGTAAAACAACCTCCAATTATGTCCTTCACAGATTATAGTTTGCCAATCCTTATAATTACTGACGCTTCTTTGACGAGAAGCGTGATTTTTCTTCGAATTTTTGTATTGGCTGGGAGTTAAGCAACCGAAATACACTTTATTTGTGCTTACTTGACCCTCAGCCAAAACCAATATCCGTGAGAACGTCCCGGGCCTTTTGTTCGGTAGTTCCGGTCCCTAAGCTATTATGGCTGCAAAGCTGTAAGGACTGGTGCTATAATGGGCAGTTATAATAGTCGTAAAAAGGACTATATAATTGGCCGAGAGGTCCAAAACGAATATTATTATTACCACGAATTATATTTCAAAATACAATAAAACCAAAAAAAAACCAGAAACTAGTTTAATGCGATTTGACCAGGCAGAGGTTGAATAGAAGGGGCTGTTTAGAGTACGAACAGACAGTAGAAGCTGAGCAACGAAATGGGGTCATGACCGATACAAAACTGCATATTCCAAGAATATAGAGAGGCACAGAATTCGGGAGAAAGTGATAGTAGGCAGTCGGGCGCAGAGCACACTAAGCATTTTTTAAACCGCTCATAGTGAACTACCCCACAAGAATATGATTTCGTTGTTCAACATATTAATGGGGTAGCAGACAAAGGCTGCCGATAGATTTTTTAATTACGGTGATGATTTCACTGTTTGTCTTCCATCTTGGATAAATGATTGTTTAATGATTGATTATTCATGGCTTGAGATGTTTAATGACATCAAGAGCTACGTAGCTTCATGTATCCCATTCGGTTAATACTAAAATTAAATTGGGACCTATAAATAATGGCAAAGCCCCATAGGACGTGATTTACATAGATCTTGTAGAAATGCCTCTATCCGAAGCTGGCCACAAATACATCTGCACGATACAATGTGGAGACAATGTGATACTGGACACAAGATGCTGCTAAAGTTTTAGTGAGTCACATTTTCACAAAATTTGACACTCCTCGAATTATGTCATCTGATAGAGGAACTTATTTCGTGATGAAAAGCGGGATATTGAAAAAGGCAGCATGTAGCATATAATCCGCAATGTACAGAGGGTTTAGAAAGTTAACATAGAAGGTTGAAAATGCAATATTCTGTATGACATTGGATATGGGCTTGCGTTGGCCGGAATGTTTGACCTATGTTGGTTACCCTACGGATTGAATGTAGCACTCAATAAGGGTACGAACATACCGGCCGTGAGGCAATTTTCGTAAAACTCCCTCGTGTTATATTAAATATCTGCCAAGAAACTGCAAATGAGATATCAGATAAAAAATATACTATGGAATCTTCGTTAGATTTAAACATAGGAGATTCTGTAGTGCAATCTCCGATGGCGAAAACGGAAAATATATCTTATGTGGGACCTAGGATTTAATTAAATTGAATGAGTACAGAGTGAGATACTCGGTAAATAAAAAACAAATGTTTAGAGATTCTGCTAGGCCTGTTGAACTAATGTTCCCAGCTCCCATACCTATTAGTTCTACTGGGATATATAATATAAAAAAAGCGCAATCAATATACATAAAATAGTAAGCCAGTAAAATCCAATACAGTAATTCTCTCCATATTATGCACCTCGTGTTCTAAAAAGTATTACCATATTTCGATATTTTTTAACTATTTACAAATGTTACACCTACACTATTTACTATGTTGCTCTTTACAAAATACATTAACCCATGTCTTCCCAATATAAATTTCATTTATAAAAGCAGTCTTGACATTTGTTGTTAATAATGAGAGCCAATAATTTTTAAATAGCTGCATTTATCTGTTAACCATGTATACAATTAATGTCATGCTAACCAATTCAGAATATTATTATAAAGGAATGATCAAAACCTTAATAATCACCTTAATGTATTGGTGATTGAAAATTAAGGAAAAATACTTCATTATAAGTGATGAATCTATTAGATGAAACAGAAGTGAAAATATTGTGTATCTGCATTTCTGCAGATAGTTCCCATAGAACCAAATAGTATACTCCCTATCGACAAGTATCTAAACAAGTTTATGAATTACCTTGTTTATCCAACTATACGATTTTCATGATTATTAGGCGATGGCGCACTTTCCATAATCTACCATAAGGAAAATTAACAGCGAAATCCAATTTCTTTTTCTTTTCACAAAAGTTCTTATAAATGTTATTATTCGACTTATTATACACAGGATATTTTGTAGCGATTGGGGTCACCTTGGGGTATAACAATCATATACATATGTCTCCTTGCCCCATGGAAGTTGTATGACATTTACAAGGCCACGTATTGATATGTTTATACATCGTGTTTAATAGACTTATTTAAGTTGCCTGGTACTGAAACTTTAATAGGAAAATAGTGGATCCAATTGCGATTTCAGGGAAAATAACTGTCGAATCGATCTATAATTATCCCATCTAATTGGATAAAATATATTTAAAATTTCATTTTAAGTGAAATATTTTAATAAGCAGAGAAAATATGTGAACATTTATTACATCACTACAAACACTGATAGATTTTTTTATAATCGGGTAACATTTCTTATTTCCCGGGGATGAGCATAAAAAAGAGACGACCTTGGTGCTCAAAATGTCGCATCCTACAGTTTTTTACAAGACTTTTAAACAGGTTCATACCAAAACAATGCAGAATACCTAACTTCTATAATTAATAAGTAGCGAACCGATCAGTTACTGCCAGCGAATGAGAGAGGGCCTTTGACAGGCGTGTTGTATTCGTAAACATACTTTATATAAAATAGGGACATTGTGTGTTCTACTTGTAAATGTAATCGTTAATCGTCCCCTTAATTACTATTCTGCGCCTCCAACTATAACGAACCATGTATTCGTAATTGTTGGAAAATAATGCTTTTATTTTTGGAACGAAAGTAGTAAAGATTGAATCACCCATTATTTAATAGTAATGGAAAATATTTCATGTATGGTGGGTTGTCTACGTTTAATTGGCTGTATAAATTCCTATAACTAAAGTTATTATGCTAATATGTATGGCTCATAAACGATTTACCTAGTCAATATCTTTGGGAGATTCTGCCCGACGATTGGTGATCAAAAATTTTATAATCAGACCCCCAAATATTATTGGAAGATACTCCGTAAAATACTGGCCGCAGGATTTTAATCCAGAAATCATTTCATTCGGTTTCTTATTTCTAACGGTATTTGTTATGAACTAACCCTAATGATTGAAATTTCCGCCTGTTACATCTAATTCGTGATACTTTCCAAGTCCCTATTATTTCATATATTTCACGTTCTGTCTTTAGGGAGGTTAACTGTACCACGTCGTATAATTTCGGATATTCTGGGAACAGATTCTGAACCGCAAGGAAAAACTCTATCAGACTCAATAAGTCTCGTTAACCTATTAGTTGCTGCCAGCGAATGGGGGGGGAGGCGTTTTTGACAGGTGTGTTGTATTCATAAACATAAATTATATAAAATAGGACCATTCCGTGTTCTATTTATATATTTAATCGTTAATCATCCCCTTAGTTACTATTCTCAAAGTATCTTTCCATTTTCTGACACAAACTCCACTCAAATGTGCCTAGAATCTGCTCACTAATAAATGTGGCCGGTTAGCAGACGATAGTATGTTTCCAGCTTCTAATTTGATATTGTAATATATTAGCTCAAATATAAAATGTATGCTGTTCAAATCTAGAAATGTTCACTCAGTAGGCTCGATAACTTTAAAAGGATAGATATTTGTTTCCAAGGCCACATATTCCAAGATTTAATTGACTATTTGGTAAACAATCTTGAATAATAAATTTAGGAAAAATGAATGGTAGTGTAGGCATTCGATTCAATAATAAAGTAATAAATCAGAGTATTCTCCTGAAAATGGTGTTCTTTATTTGTACGTTTTGCACAATTGTTCCACAGAAGCTTTTGGAATTTCGTTATTTCATGATGCCATATGTATTTCTACAAGTATTTGCAACACAGAAACCCAGTTATCTTGGAGTGGTATACAATTTACTTATTATTTCTACAACATTTTATATATTTAAAACGAAAGGTAAGTTTTCGAGATATGTTTTCGAGATATGATAATGCCTTTAGAAATAATTTGGGACGATATTGATGAAACACAAAGAATGTTCTGGTAATGCTAATTGTATATCATTCTGCTTTAAGGATAATTAGTAAAGTATACTGTATTTATGTATCGATGTTTATTTTTCCACGACTTCGTTATAATTATAATACTACCATTAGCTGTAAGCAGATAAAACTTTTAAATTTCGTGGACTGCATATATGGAGAAACACGTCGCTATAGCGGCGTAACAGCTACCCGTTAAAGCAAGAATGTGTGGCGCAACGAGATTAGCATGCTATACGAATGATAATCCTTATAAACAGTTTTTTTAGTTGTCTTAGAAACTCATCGATTAGCCCAAAATTCTTACACTAATTTAACATAAAAGTCAAAATTGGCTTATCAAAAAATTATTATTTCCTACTATTAAGTAAGAGTATATCTGAGGACTAGGTGGAGGTCCATGCTGATGAAACTTGACACATATATGTACATCTGCACAGAAAATATTTACGGCCATATAACCCTACCTCTACGGCTTTACCAATACAATTGGTACCGCTGCCTATATTTTTGCTAATTGTACCATGGTCCGAATAGAGCTTATTAGAGGCTAGCCTAAGAAGTTACCGCCGAAATTTTGGCAACTACTTGTTTTTTATATGAAGTGCATAATAGTACTTTGTACGGTTAAAAGCATTTAAAACTACTTAAAGTCGTTGTACTATCTGCCGTCCCATCAGTTACACTACTTCCAAATTCTTTAACCAATTATCTATTGGTTAAACCCATTCTGCATCGTATTCTGCGCCATGTATTTTCGTAATTCTTGGAAAATAATGTTTTTATATTTGGAACGAAAGTAGTATTATTCAATAATAGTCAAAACTATTTCATAAAATGTATGGTGGGTTGTTTGGGTTTAATTAGATGTACCAATTCCTATAACTAAGGTTATTAGGGTACATGTATGGTTCATAAACTATTTACCTAATCAATATCTTTGGGAGATTCTGCGCGACTAACCACCCCTTGAAGTGGGAACTGATAGCTTAAACGGCTTTAGTGATTGTTATAGAGTTTTTTCTTGTGGTTCCGAATCTGTTCTCAGAATATTAAAAATTATACGCCCTAAAGCCAATGTGAAAAAGACCTTTTTTTGAAAAAATGTTAATTTTAACTCGTGGGGGCATGGCAGCTCACCGAACTAAATTGTACTAGATTAAGTAGGCCCCGGGCATCCAATAAAAGTATCGAAATGGACAATATTGACTTTGAGCGTCGTAAACTTTAGTTTTTGTGCACATAGAAAAGTAAAACATTCGTAATTTTCCTCATTTTTGGTCTATAACTAGGTCACGTGTAACGAATTCGGTGGGTCCTTTGAGAAAAAATGAAGCTGGAGTCATGGCTCGTCCAATACGCGCACTTTCGAGCCAATCAGAAATACTTCCCTGAAATCACATTTTTGATTACTAGTGGCTATAACTACATAACGGGTTAGTAATTCGGGTCAATGGCTTGAAAATAAATGTAGCTGACATCCGTGCGCGTCGAATGAGTCTAATTTTTTGGGGAAAGTGCGTAAAATGTTTTCTGCTCAAGTTATGGCAATTTTAAAGTGCCCGATTTCCTGGAAATTGGACTCATGCGACGCGCACGGATGTTAGCTACATTTCTTTTGAAGTGATCGACCCCGAATTCCTAACCCGTCATGTAGTTATAGCCACTAGAAGTCAAAAATGTGATTTCGGGAAGTGTCCAACATCCCGGCATTATATTCACCATTATATATGCATCAGCTGTTATTTATTCACATTCAATATATTTTTTATCAAATACATAACCATTGTGTGTCAACTATGAAATATTATTACCACTTTCCATACTGACGATAAAATCAACCTGATTAACCAGTGGAGACCGAGGGTGAAAATTCGTGTGGAGACCATTTGGGTATTCTTGTCCCTACGTTCTTCTTTTCCATTTCAATTCAAAACGGAGAAATATTTTCCGTTGAAAATTTGAACGATGGCTATTCAATGGTGTTTAAATACCGATAAAGTATGAAAAATCGGAGTGTAAGGGGTTATTACGAAAATACCATTCAAATAATATTTTATTCGTCAAATATATAGCTAGAAGTCCAGAAATTTCAGGGTACCTAGCTTAATAACAGATACGTATTATTGGCCATTTTTTGTAATTAATTGTTATATATATGTTCACAAGCACGCCCATAATATAAAAGTTTTACCGCGAAATTACATTCAAATAATATTTTCGCGATCAAATAATATGCCTAAAAATCCAAATAATTCAGCGTACCTAGCTTAATAACGAATAAGTATTATTAGTAGTTTTTTACCGAGTATTTCCAAGTGCTTCATAAGGTTTAGGTTTTATTCCTCGTAATTCCCTTTGTTCCTAGTCAATCAATAATTATCGATTTATAGTTGCCCGATATTGAATTAATGTATTAGATGTAACATAATTACGAAACAAAGGAGACGTTATTGGAGAGAATTTTGACAGTTTCACTGTAAA
>SCLF01196891.1:0-17603 GCA_004367975.1 Mesochordaeus erythrocephalus
AAAAGATGCGCCGAAATTTTTTGACCCGGGGTCAGTTGGGGTAAATTTGGCGCAGCATACGGTCTAGTGCTTGAAAATCGAAGTTTTATGCCAAAGTGGCAGAAAACTGCCAGCTCGATGCGTGACTGTTAACATGTAAAACCCTACAACAAACAATGTGCCGAACTGTGGCCTCAAAAACCCGTATGATTATTTATAGATATTTTTAGGACTAGACACACGATTTCGACTTCCGCCCACTCCGGTCGCAGTGGGTACTGACCCTGGTGGTAACGTACAAGACAGCTGTTTGTCTGGTTCATCACGTGTCAATTATGCTTTTCTAGCTGATATGCAACGTCGATTATTAGTTGGTCAACATGATTCGGACCAATCTCTAACAACCGAGCAACCCCCACTGAAATTAAAGCAGCAGGCACTAAAAATGAACTTTCCCCCCCAAACTGGAAGTGCATTTACACCAGTGACGCCCAAAGGAAAAACAAAGAATAGGTTAGTGTTTCATTTTGGCCCACCTAACCAGTATATACCACTTCGTTTTTTGAGTGGATACCACACCTGCCACATTTTAAGTTAGGCGTACTTAAAACGATTTAGTACGGTAGCGTCCTAACTGAGCATTGTCAAAGTGAACGCGATGGAACTGTACCTTGGATTTCTTGCTGTCTACCGAATTGATGAAGAACAGTCTTCTAGAAGCGCCGTATTCGTGGACAATGTAGTTTTCATGTTATTCTTTAAACTCGCGGTGTAATGTCTCGCTCTGAAGATTTTGCTTCGTAAATTTTATTTTGTTTTCATATGGTCGACAGATGCATAATTGAATTACAGACAAAATCTCAGCTAAATAATTACAGACAACAATTCCATGCTGCGCAAGTCAATTACATTGTCCACAAATGCGACGCTTTTAGAAGACTAATCGCATAAGTAAGTAGATGAACTTTCAGCTATCTAACAATAAAATTTTCATTAAAAAATATTGCGGCATTCTCGAGACAAATAATGAAACGTAGCTTTTTGTAAGATGAAGAGAAATATCAGAAAATATAGTTTCGGCCTGTTAGACTACTTAAAGGTGTTAAAAGTTATTACTATTTCCATGACTTTGGCACAGGACAAAATTACAAGATACAATTTTTTGTTAATTAAAAAAAATCCACTTATCGCTAAGAAAATGGTCCTTTGTACGGGCCCTTTTGGAAAATACTATGTTAAAACTAAACGAGATATTTTAGAAAGACATACCATTAAATCGGCAGGGATAAATATTTAATCATCAAAGATTCAAAAGTGAGGCAGGTGTGGTATCTAAAGGGTGTTCCATCCATAACGAAGGTATTTTATAATTTGAATATAATTTGAATATAATTTCAATCCTAGATTCATTTGAATCATAATTTAATTTCACTG
The DNA here is from genome assembly GCA_004367975.1 of Mesochordaeus erythrocephalus. NCBI lineage: Eukaryota > Metazoa > Chordata > Appendicularia > Copelata > Oikopleuridae > Mesochordaeus > Mesochordaeus erythrocephalus. Next base: position 1,414 of record SCLF01196891.1, read on the forward strand.
TTTACGCACTATTTAATTTCAACTATGAGAACGAAAATAGCCCTAACCTGGGGGCCAAAAAAGACTTATTTTGTACCAAATCGTCTGGAAAAGAGAATTAGACTACAAATTATCGTCCAATTAGAAGTGATAAAGGCCGTCAAAGAGAAAATTGTCGAAAATCCGAGGATTTCCGTTAGAAATCTGTCACGTGACCAAAAAATCAGTCGAACACATGTTTTCGGATTATAAGTGATCACAAAAAAACCTATGTTATCCCACATTAATAAAGAAAAACGAGTGTCGAGATGTCAAATTTTACCATCAAGTTTCCAAACATCCAACCGGGCGTTATGGTGTTCGGCACCGTCGCATCAGATGGACGCAAAAAGCGAATCTACTGGTTGAATGAAAATAGCTTTTTCGGAAATCCTGGAGAGATTTCACCGGAAATGGGTTAAACTCCATGCCTATTGTGTATAGTCTACTACTTGCATATTAGTTTAACGGTAAACTGTTATACTTGTTATCGAAGTGGCGGTTTGACTGCTGAAGCTCCTATCGGTTATTGATTAGGCCTCACGCCAACCCAGTATTTCGAATTGAGCAAGTTACAGGTATAGGGGCAAACAGCGCGAAGAACGTAAACCCAAATTTATGCTTGTAGATTCCTGTTATGAATATAAATGTAGACTTAACGCATTATTTTTCTCTAGTATTTGCAGTAGATATAAGCCTGGTGGTCGTAATTGTATTCCATAACGGTAAATTATGTTCTATATGTTCTATAGGCTCGTAAGTTGATTCATTCGAAATACTGGGTTGTCGCCAGGCCGAGACCATGCAAAATTAAACTACCCAATGACCTATAGTTGCTATTTCCAGGTCATAATCCGGTTTAGTCGCCAAGATTCTGTAGTCTCAACATTTCTTACCCATTATTACATTCACTAATGCTAGAGCAATTATTAATCATATTCTGGCTTAGACGCCAGCTGTCCCCACTCTTGACAATCAACACCTGTATTGTATAAAACGTGCCAACTCAACACACCATCTAGTTAGCTTTTATTGGCTTACGTTATGCAACTAATGCCACGCAATCATGCCTTTATAAACGACTTAGAAAGGCAGACTTATCTCAGCCGTATCAAGCTCTTATTAGAACCAAAGTTTCATAGGAATCGCATCTATTCTTTCATAGCTTCGAGATAGTATCACTTAGTCTTAAAAAGATTTATATAGAGAATATTCAACTTCTATTTACGTACAGTTTATCACTAGATACTCTGTCTTGCAATTGCAGTGTACTTCTATTTCTAATAAATAGTATAGAAACTGAATAGTGTTTGTTGACTGAAGCTAGGCAATATTAAGTGAATGAGTTGGAGTTACAGTGGCTATCAGTTGTTGATAAATGGAATACAGTCAGGTACAACCAAATTAAGCTTTAGTACGGTAAACCGAAACTTTTCTGTTAAAATACTAATGTGTAAGTAGACTTTTAACTCGCAAACACAACAGCTGCGAAATTGTACGCATTACCGGTGCAATCTATCGTCCATAATTGCCACAAAACCTATTTTCGTTGCGCTTTTAAACTAAAGAATATGTAAGTCTAAAATAACTGAGTCTATATGGGGTAAAGGTTTAATACATCTAAGGGGAAGTTTGTATAGTCTGTACAGGTATTATAAATATAAATTATTAATATTATAATATAATAGCTAATAGAATTATAAATTTTCTCCATAGACCTGTCGTGTACTAAATCTTTTAGTGAAACAGTATTATTTGCTGAGCCATTTAAGACTACTGGCGTATGACTAACGTCTACGTTTACTTATTTCACATTAATTTAAATGCATACAAGCTCAAACACAACAAGTAACATGTATGCGCATTTGGAATATGACAGAAATATATTACCAACACAAATATTTAGGGGTGTGCTAGTTATCTTGTTTTCTACATGCTATATTCATGCAGATTAAGCGGTTTGGGTTTCATATTTTTAGTCCTTACGCACAAATAATTCACTGTAGTACATGTGTGTATTGTCTGTTTGACCTGAATTTTTCCCAAATTTGTAACAAAAATGATGTAATTGTTAACAGGGTAAGACCCGAGGCTACCGTATATCTTCTTGTAAGTAATAATTACATCCTTTCTGTGACAATGTTTTGGAATGAGTTTTGGAATGACAATGTTTTGGAATACACGTGTACTACAGTGAACCCTTTGCGCGTACAGATTAAACAAAAATCCGAAAACCCTACCGTTTGATCTGCAGGAATATATTAGTGATCATTTAAGAATATGTATATCAATAATCTATATCAATATGTTTCTGTAATATACTAGAGACGAGTTTATTGGAGAATAAAATAAATAAAAGCAGAGATTATTTGGTACATTTCCCCTAGGCAACTATAATGCCAAATTTGTCCCCAACCCCGCATTTAGCAGCTGTAAGGCTTTAGAAGTAGACAGAAATTTTGAGATAAAAAATGTGAAACGTTAGTAAAACAATTACAGAAGTAATGTATCAAATGTACAATACAGATGTGTGAAATAAATTTGGCCAATGTAAAGCTTAAATTATTCCTTATTGAACACAATAACCAGGTGTTCAAGTTTTTCCTAGCCACGGAAGCTTTATCCAGGTTCATGATCCTTTTTAAAGGACACGCTGATTCGGGAAAGCAATATTCTAGCAACAACTATCGAACTCAGATGCGCTCAATCGCACCATAATCTTAAAAAATTGTATGTTAAATATTTTCAAGCTCCTATGGAATATATTTTACCGGATCTAGACTTACATGACAATTCTGTAGCACCTAAAATTTTAACAGATAACAAGGAAATTCAAGGCAATTATATACCTTCTTATGCAAAGAATTTGATATAGTACACAAAGAGGAGTTAAAAGATCTAAACGATCTAGCAGAAAGCCCACTACCAGTTGATAATGCGAAAAGAAAAGGGAAGTGGCTTTTATAAAGATTAAAATCATATTCACAAAAAACGAGTTTTCAACAAAAACAAATAACGAGATTTTTGACATACGGAAAATAGAACAAAAAATTAAAAACGCATGGGTTTTTACTATTTACTCGAATTTGTTTATCTCCGAGAAACAAAGTGAATTGACTCATAGACTGGAAGGTCTACTATTTCCAAACGGCTCATTTAAGGTTCATCGTTGCATTTGAAGCTGAAACCACCTTTTCGTATACAGTATTAACGATAAAAGTGGGAATTTAAAAAAAATTGAGGAACCGAGATTTTTTTTTAAATTTTATTCAGGCAGACAAACATTACATTGCTTCTAGCCTTTCGTTCAATTCGTCTCAAACTTCCTCATCCGACATGCCATTCGGTTCAACATCTCCGCCCAGAAATTTCTCCGCCCGAAAACCGTTATTAATTTGGTTCACAGTCAAATTTTGGAAAATCTCAACCATTTTTTTGACTTCACGCTCTTCATCGAGAACTTTTTCTACGCTAAGCCATTGTTTATACGTTCCTTTTATCTGGGCAAACCTTGACAGGTCCAATGGCTGTAAAATCCCGGTTGTTTTCTTCGGCAACATAATTATTTGGAGATTTGTAAACTCCTTGGATATTTTATGTGATGGACAATTGTCCAAAATAAGTCTCAGAAAACCAGACAACCGCTCCATTTCCCAACAAAAGATATCACTTTTCATCCATGCGGTTTTATTCCAATACAAAACGAAGTCACCGAAATTGAACAGTGATTTCTTCCCCGTCCGGTTTCTTTAACGTTTTGGTTTGTAAAACACCTTTTTGCCTCGAACTAACCATTTTGTATCTAATCTAATAATGGGAAACATGGTGGACCTTTGTTTTTCGCCAACTAGCTTGTATCGAATTTTGACCCCATTTTTGGAAAGAATACGGCCATGCTGTTGCAAATAAAATACTCCCGTTTCGTCCCCATTCAACAGAACATCGGCTGCAAACGAGGACAATTTAAGTTCCATTCCATTCCGATAATTTAAAAGCTCGGCAGGAGATCGGTTCCTGGTTCAGAGTTAAATACTGATACATTTGCGTTTAGGATAAATGTGTGAAATTATTGAATTCATATTTTTGAGAGCATCCAGTTCATTGAAAGGTGACTTATCACGTAACATTTTTGCCAGTATTGATAAATTATGATATTTGGACTTCTTCGGATTTTTGTCAGTTGCCTTTTCGGCAATTTTTTCCATTAGTGATTTTTCCAAATAGTGAGATTTCATCCTCCATAGGTCTTTTGTAACCAACGTTAAATTCCTAAATGGAATTAAGAAGCTTCCAAAATTTCGATCATTTAAACCGAAAAAGTAATAATTCCACGATAACGTGGAATTAAAAAAACTGTAATACTTAGGCAGTTATACTCTCAGTTTTTTGCGTGCAGTCATTAACAAAGAAGAATAACATATACATAGCTAGCGCTCATATTCTGTTATAATTATTCCCGTGCCAAATCAGCTTTGTCTCGTTTCCGAGTTTTTGTTTTATCAGTTGCTATATCCAAGCTAGCTTTCTCTTCGTACTATAGCTGGAATCAAAAGCGGGGCCACGAATTCTGGGATAATTTATTTAGGAGTGTTCTCGGTCAGGAAAGAAAGTTTGTAAACTATCTGTAGTGCCTGCCTTTGTGCCAAGCCGTTTTTGGTAGTCTTCCTCGGAGAGTTCTATTTCAACAGAGTCCCAAGTAATTTGTTCTGGATTCGTTTCTGCTTCAACTTTCAGTCTAAATATACTGTTTAGGTTTAAAATAAAAATTACGAATAACGTGTGAAGTGTCACTTTTCCGGTTGTTCCGCATCGAGGGCTATTAGTCACCAAAATAAGAAAACCCACATACAATCGAAATGTATTTTAAACGGAAATCTAAAATCCTTGTGAATCTAGCGTTACACTCTACGTTACCGCAAACAAAACGTCGCATATATAACGGTTAACCATCCATTTAATTATATCAATTTAGGTCAATTTTCAGTTCAAACTAACAAATCTCGGTAACAAGGAGACTACCAACGCAAACGGATCTTAAACGAAAAGAGACCGTTTTTTTTTTCTAATTAAGAATACCGTGAAACTACTTATCCGGCAAGTTTCTTTACTAATTTAATAAACCGAAGGTTTTTTCCACTGATGACTAGTAACGTGTCGTCCTTCGCATAAAAAAAGGATCGGTTTGCAGTTGTCGAAGTTGTGGACGCCAGAGAGGAGAAAGTTCTGAGGTAGGAGACACTCCCTTTAGAGATGGAACGACCAAAATAATAGGCCTGTTACCGCGAAGTGTTCGCTCTGAAAGTTGGCTTAATAGTTTACGATTTACATCGGAAGAATTGTGGTTCATTCTGTTTCGTATAAAACGTATTGTATACAGCTCTTACAGATTAAGTCGTTAAAGTTACAGAGGCTCAAATAGTCCCTCCAGTAGTAGTGAAAATGCGTGTTTAATCTAGATTAAACATAATAATACTAATGATATACATTTTGTGTTTTTCTGACGTTTAAACTAAGATAAAAAGAAAGATCAGTGATTTTTGCGACAATTTTGGACCGAAAGCAGATACAATTCTGTAATGTTCTCCCAAAATGTTCAAAATTCACTTGTAATGACTAAAAGCAGCTTGATTTTAGACTAACTCTGTTTAAAACTGTACATTTCCGGTGACCTTACGCGCTTAGGCAAAAGAAGTAAAAGTGGATTCTAAGCGAATTTTCTCGCTAACCCTTTTGAAACGATTAGTTCTCTGACGCTTACAAATTCTAAAAGGATTTTCCATCTTGATTCAGAATATCCTAAATTCATACAGACCGGCCATAAACTTTTCAACAATATTTAGTTTTTGTCAGCCTTAGTGAGGGATTTCAAGAAGTCTGATCTCCGAAAAGTAGTGAATATTTGTCAATAAAATTTGTGCCATGAGTTAGCTGAGTCTTCAGGCTTTCCACCGATATATTTAGTTTGGAGATCAGACTTCTTGAAATCCCTCACTAAGGCCGACAGAAACGAGATATATTGTTAAAAAGTTTATGGCCGGTCTGTATGAATTTGGGATATAGATATCATAGTAATATTTTATAATTGAAACCGGAAGTTGGTCAATTTTAGGCTATATCGTATTGGTAGTTAGGGAACTTTCGTCAAACTGATGACGGAATCGCGCAGATTGATGATAATGTTATTGTACTAGACTTTTATACATAAGACATCACACTGGCTTTAAACTTGAGGTACCCAAAAGTCCAAAACTTTATGGTAGTTTGTAAACTTCAATTTAAATAAATAGCGCATGTCAGACCGGGCGTTACTTTGTGGTAATATAGGGTCTGATATTTATTAACAAATTCAGTTTTTCTGTGTTAAATGGTGCTCCTCAACGCAGTGCTTCCGTGCCAGTTCACAAAAAGACGGAAGAAAAAGTTTTTGCGTTTAGTTGGGAACGCAAACCAAACCAACACGTCGGTGGTAATCCACCCGGTAGTTACGCAGTGAATATAAACCGCTGCCTGGAAGCTGTTGGGCATATTGCGCCAACACAATCGCCAGGTTGCAAAGATGTAGAACAAGACTGCAAACGAACCTTCACTGGTGATGGTAAGTTTGAGGGTGAAGGAGAGCGTGCAGTTATCCTCATGAACCATGTCAATTCAGTATCGTACTTCCCAGTAGTAGCCCCAAATCAGCAGCTGGGAGAAGGTCAGCAAACAATCGATGAAGTGCCGAAAAAGTATTTGAACAGTTCGCTCCCTGCAAAAAAGAGAAAACTTCTTGACCAATCGGATAGTTCAATCCCTCAGTCCCCAATGTCTTTGTCCCCCACTATGCTAAAGATCCGTAGTATGGAAACAACCAATGATATGTCGAGGAGCTTACGACTCGAGACTCCGCAATCCTATCAGGTTTCATAAATTTTCACAATTTACGTTTGTGGGGTTATATAAAACATATATCAATCCTCTTATCTCATTTTGCAACTAGTTTCGCTTCGAACAACACACCCATCGGGTTTTTTACTACCAGAGCGAAACTAAAATTGATTGTTCTTCATTTCCATTGCCCTTGGAAACTAATGAATATTTTTTAAGGAAATTTTCAGCGTTAGTTACGATAGAAATGCATCTCATTCAACTTAACACGTGATAAACACAATTAAAATATCTTTATGACACTATTGCGTACTGGAAGTCTTTGCTGGTTAACATATTAATTGTTAATTCCATTATCATATACAATATTATTATTATTTACAATATATCCAATAGTTCAAAACACCTAGTTTAACAAGTAAACCGTCTAAATTATCTACGATTGCATCTATATGTTTATCTGGTTTATATTTATTTGGCTACCTCCTCGAACAGTCTTTTTTGAACTTGTTATTGCATATTCCTCGGAACGAACCATCGAATTTTTTCCTAGCATCCTTTGAAAATAGATATACAATAGATTTGAAACTTTGTTGATACAGGAAATACACAAATACAATAATATTACGTTGGTTATACTATAGTGTAATTGTTGAATGATTACTGTGATGCCCTTTAGTTCAGTTAAATGACGGACGAAGAAATTATTTGGCTTCCAACGCTTGGTTTCTGATTTTATTGACCCCCCGCTGACCTTGTAATAACCATATACGTAGTAGGGTGCTGCATTTTTGAGCTTTGTAAGAGTAAGCCTATAGTTTTCGACTGAAAGTTTTGTCCATAAATGGTAAGAAATTCACCTAACGAAACGCAAATTGATAGTTCTTCGTTTCCATCTCCCTTGGAAACTAATGCATATTTTTTAATGATATTTTCAGCGTTAGTTAGCTAAGTCGGCAATGGTTAGCCCAGTCTTGTAAAATAATACCACACCTTTAGGTTGAATCAAGTACTCAGGCGACTGTAATTATCAAGCCAAATGCCTGGGATTGTTCACCAAAAAGTCCTGAAATGTCTGGATGCTTGAAACTGCGACCGTACGATGAGCTGCAAGTACAAAGCGAAGAAGTCTCGTCAAGTAATTTACCGGTGTCTTCCACTTCGCCTAAATCAAAAAAGGCACTAGTTATATCTAATGAAATGCAACCACTGAAAAAGCGACGACTTAAGGCGGTCATTGCCGATGCGCTCAATCAAAATTTCGATGAATCATATTCATCCAACTATTCGTCCCGAAATATTTCCCCAATTTATAATATGACGTCGGACTCGGACGCTCTTCCACTCGCTGTAATTCGGGATCGTCTAAACCAATCTCATAAAGAAAAGAAAAGACATATATCACCTGTAAGAGTACTACTACGGTGAGGTTGCAAAAATTGTCCGATCGTATATTTTCTTCTCGGTCGTCTAATCCGGAAAACCAATGAATAGTTTTTAATAAAAGGTTTACCATTAGAAAGTTAAACGTTCAACGTTCAACGTTCAAAGGATAGACATTGTATTAAAAACTGTTCATTGATTTTCTGGTGAGACGAAGGAGAAGAAAATATACGATCGGACAATTTTCCAACATCACTGTATTTGGTTTCATATTATAGTTTATTAACTGTGTGAGTCACTGAACTGCTATCACTATTGTGTCACCTGGCGTCCATTTACTAGTGTGCAGTTGGATCGCTTCTAGATGGATGGTACCGTAGTGTGGGTGAAATTGAGATTCGTAGGTTTTTTTCTCGTCGGCAATTTGTCAAAAATCGTGGGACCCTGGAATTCGCGCCTACATTACAATCGAGTATTATGCTTAGGTCCGAATCAATCCGAATTAGAATTTGGTGTAATTACCTAATTCATTGCAAACATTAGCTAGTGATTGAAATTAAACTAAAAACAATCAGGACGCGTGATGTTTTAAATTCGACACACGACGTTTCGTACTCCTGGCTAGAAAATCAATGAAATTGAAAAATCTACAAATGAAGTTGATTGGATTCAATATTATTTCGCTAATTACGATTAATGATGCACATTTATGTTAATAAATTATTAATAAACATTGTGTTTAAGGTGAGTTTTTTTGCACCGTATCTTCCTTGACCGATGGAAGGTCGAGTCGATCAACCGAGACTTTTAACTGGTCGTCTTCCGATTCTCTATTTCACCCGCACTACCGTAGTCATTGCAATTGAAGAAAGTTAAAAACTGCGACAAAGTTGGAGCTTTTGAGCATCCAAATTGTAAGGCCAGTGTATTTCATTATATCTCTCAGGCACTCGGTACGTTAATTGTTTGAATGAGAAAACCCTCAATATTCCATTTTCTTCCACTAAAATGTGTGCCGGACATGTGCAAACGAGATATCGAACTATCGCGTGTGTTGATGGTACTATTTAAACGTAATTATACCATACATTATTTTTAAATCGTTTTGTTATTATTAATTTTTACTATAGAAATCAGTATTTTACACGAATTCTTGTCGTTTCGCTCGGGACGAATTTCACTCGCATGTTTCTCCAAGACCGCACACTGTATCGTTTTGAAATTGTTCATGCTTAACCAGTAGATACACATGTGTCAAGCTTGCTCCCTACCCCTCAGGTAACGAGTGATAGGTTAACGAGACTTTAAAAAAAAACATTAATTTTAACTCATTTGGACATCGAATTAAATCGTGCTAAATTAATTAGGTCCCTGGGCAAACTCTGTCAGAGTCACTAAGTCTCGTGAACCGATCACTTGTTACTGAAGGGGTAGGGGGTAGCTGGACACATTTGAGATGCCACACCTGCGTCTTTTGGCGATCTCTCTTTCTCAGTTTTCTCGAAGACCATATAGTGTATCGTTCTGTGTCTTTGCGTGATTAACAATTTATCCCTTACCGTTTTAATGGTATGTCTCTTTTTAAAATATCTCTTTTAGTTTTAATACAGTATTTCCCAAACGGAGCATTGTAAAAAGTGCTTTTTTTACCTTTAAATGCCATTTTCTCAGTCACAAATGGATTTTCTCAACTAAAAATAAAACTGTACCATGGAATTTTAGCAACTTTTAGCAAAAGGCAGCTAAATAGGCAGAAAACTGTATTTTTCAATATTTGCTCTTAGTTTTGCTTTTAGTTTTTTTAATTAAGAAAATTCATTTGAGGCTGATAAAATGGTATTTAAAGATGGCATTCACTTTGATAAAGCTCAGTTTGGACGCTACTGTACTAAACCCAAAAGGGATATTTTGGAGCAAGAAATACTGTTGGTTCAGCAACGACCTCGTTTCAAAATATCTCATTTGAATTTAGTAAAAGTCAATGGAGTTTCTGAATTAAACTTTAAGTAGTATAATAATTAGTTAATGAATTTGTTATCGTTAGATAGCCAAGTGTTCAGTCTCTCCATATATCTATTTCATTTGATGATTCGCCTTCTGGAAGCGGCGGATTCGTGGACAATATGTGCGACAAGTGTGCGCGTTGTAATTTTTCGCTCTGAAGACTTTAGTTCGTAAAATGTGTTCTAAAAGAGATTAATTTAATTTTTACATAATACATATATATTTGTATATAATTTCATTTTTTCATATTATCGACACATGCATGATCTAATTCCGGACAAAATTGCAGATTGAAGCTATCACTAGGTTAACTAGATAATTACAAACAATCACTTCATGCGGTGCAACTTTAGCTATATAAAGCTAAAAATCTCATTAAAAAATATTGCGGCATTCTCGAGACACATACTGAAACTTAAAAAAAGAGATAAAATGGCACTTAATGGTAAAAATAACTTTGTACGGGGCTCCTTTTGGCAAATACTGTGTTAAAACCAAAAGAGTTGTAACCAAGATCGGCAAGGGAAAAATCTTTAATCATGCAAAAATTCAAAACGATACAATATATGGTCTTGTAGAAAACTGAGAATGAGAGAACTCGATCGCTGAAATGACCACGTCTGCCATCTACTGGTTAAAAGCCCTAGAAGTGTTGAATGTTTTATTAACCCAAGCCCCCCCCCAAATTGCAGATACAATTTTCCGATGACTGTTAGACCGTCGTTATCATCGGAGGTGGAAGTTTTTTTAAAATGTCTTCAGAAATGCACTTCTCAATTATATTGTTTTTGCGATAATTTTGAACCGTATGTAAATACAATTTTGTAATTGTAAACTCAAAATTTTCATGGAGGACCAGAATTCACCAATAATCACTACAAGCTGCTGAAAATCTGAGCTGGTGGAATATATAATTTGGACGAAGGACACAAGTAGCTTGATTGTTAATTATACTTGTGTCGAAAAAAGTATCTAGTCGTATTCCGTCTGTCTAATTCGTTAATGGCCTCTCAAGTGTTTGAATATATCGTATACAGCACTCTAAACCTAAACGCACCAACTAAACCTAAACGCACCGCTATTCCTACTTTTTCGTCTTTTGCCTAAACGCACCACTAAACGATCCAATAAAAACGCGATATTTCAACTTTAATGCCAAAAATACAATTTGAAATATGGAATTTGGTATTTAGTCCCTACTTCCATGGATCTGATTAGTTCTCGGGATTTAAACTATGACTGCGATCGGTATATGCAAATTTATACTGATTTTAAAACATATAATACGTTCTCGTGTGGGAATGGTAGCGGACCGTTCTAATTGTGCGACATCCAAACGATCCAATACAAACGCGTTATTTCAGGTTTAGCGGTGATGTTTTATCCACGATCCAATCAAATTCATTCACAATTTTTAGAGAAAATGTAATATAATTTTTACATATTATTGCCAAGTTATTTTTTCACTCTTAAAAATATATTAAAATATATCAGAAGAAGCAGCATTAAAAAGTCTGCAGGAATATGTAAAATGCATATTCGCCATATTCGCTACTACCCCACAGAATGAGGTAATTTGAAAGCTATTAACATCCAAGTCTTCTTAGAATCTTCTTTTAAACGGGTTAAACAAAGTCTGTATATATGACTGCTTAATCTGTGGGGTTACTTTTTAATACGTATTAAAACTTAAGTGCTTTTTTACTCTAATCTGTGTCACAAATAATACTGAGTCTTGAATATATGCTCGCGCACCGCTGTCAAAAGTGCCCCCTGGCGCCAACTGATAGCTTAACCAGACTTAGTGAGCCTTATAAAGTTTTTCCTTACGGTTCCGAATCTGTTCTCAGAGTATCCAATAGCATACGGCGTCGTACAGTTAGCCCCCCTAAGGACAGAACGTGCAAAATACCTATTAAAGACCCATAAAAGGACAAAATTGACTTTGACCGCCCTGAACCTTATTTTTTACGCAGATGTTTTGAGTCGAATCTTTAGTCAACATACTTCGGGAACTTTAGAAATCCCATTTTTTTGCTATAACTAGGTCACGTGTTAGGAATTTAGGGTCTGTTCTGTGAGCAGAATTGAAGGCGGAGTCATGACGCGTCGAATAAGCCCACTTTTGATCCCGAAATCACATTTTCATAATAAACTCACAATTCCCATAGAATTCCTGATTTCCCCCGAAATTAGACTCATTCGACACGCACGGATCTCGGCTACATTTCTTCTCAAACGATGGACCCCGAATTCCTCAGCCGTTTTGTACTTATAGCCACTAGAAGTCAAAAATGTAATTTCGGGATGTATGTCCGATTGGCTCAAAAGTGGATTTATTCGACGCGCCATAACTTCAGCTACAATTCTACTCAAAGTACCGGCCACGAATTCTGAACACGTGACGACTTTTTCACTTTTCTATTCTGTTATGACTTAGAAAACATGTTAAGATCCCAAAGTATATTCACTAAAAATTCGACTCGAAACAACTGCCTAAAAACTAACAATGTGACTTTCTAAAACAAATAATCGGAGTATGTTTTCGATACTTTTATTGGATGCCCTGGGGTCTACTTAATCTAGTACAACTTAGTTCGGTGAGTTGCCATACACCTAGGAGTTAAAATTAACGGTTCTCAAAAAAGGTCTTTTTCACGCTCTGTCTTTATGGAGGGGGGGTTAACGGTACGACGTCTATAATTTTGGATATTCTTAGAACAGATTGGGGACCGCAAGAAAAAGGTCTATAAGACTCAGTAAATCTGGTTAAGCTATCTGTTGACGCCATAAATAGGGGGAAGTGGTCCACCTTTGACAATGGGTGGTCGCATAGCATAATTGGAAACAAAGTTATTTTTTGTTTTCTCTTCGATAACGCACCGATGAAAATTGACGGATCCTTACACACTAGTGTCTAGAGTGCCCCATCCCCCTCCGCGGGGTCTAGACAGCAAGAGGTCGGTTAACGGGACTTAGTGGGTCTGATCGATTTTGGCCATGTAGCTTTCGAGGTCCATAGCTTTAAAGGAAATAATCGCAGTATGTTTTCGATATCTTTATTGGATACCCCGGCGCCTAATTAATCTAGCACGATTTAGTTCGGTGAGCTGCCATAGCCCCATGACTTTTAATTAACGGTTTTATAAGAAAGGTATTTTCGCCTTTTAGCGGTCTGTATGAAGGTGTATAAATTTGGAAAATTTTCAAGGAAAAACTCTATCAGACCCACTAAGTCCCGATAACCGACCTCTTGCTCTCTAGACTACGGGGGGGGGGGTACTCTAGACACTAGTGTTACGTCTACGATATGGGGGTATTCATGTCTAGGTTTTGACCGCAGTGATACTTACGGTCTGAAAATTGTTTACAAATTCTACCTTACAATAGTAATTTGAAACATGACAGTCTCTTTATCGACGACTACCACATTTAGTGTATGGAGATTAGGTCATTGCAAACATATTATAAACGAAATATTTAAAAATTATTTTAACTCGTGCCATTTCTATGAATATTGCATATTTTTATGAAACACTTAATTTATACAGCGCTTAGAATATGCGGCAGCTTTAGAGCCGTGCACACACTTTTGTCGGCTGGATTATACCACATAAAGAGGAATCATAGATTCAATCAAGTCTTTGACTCTCATTCATCACCCACTGTGCCATTTTTCAAATTACTATTGTATTTGGGGGCTAGGGCTTATGAATAAAATATTCAACCACTTCTGAAGCCACGAAAACGCTAAATACTGGAGTTTGTCCTACAGTGAAGTTGGAGAAATTGTCCGATCGTAGGCGGAATTTCCGTCTCTCCAATTCGTTTATGGCGTCGCAAGTGTTTGAAGCAGGGTACAATTAGGTTCACATGGGAATCACAGCATTCAAATATTTACTCGGATAAAATAACTTCACGGCTTGATAGAATATACCGGAGGGAAATGCATTTTATTGTTAGATAATGCTCCATGGGTTATTCCGGTTATTCCGCCTGGACCTTTTGCCTAATTCGGTTGCTAAGAAAAGTTACAGACACTTCGTTTGTAAATGGTTAAATGACTGTGAATTGGAACGCAACACAAAAATAGCAGTCCATGAAAAGACAGCTGCTACAAGTTTTGCAAAAATCTGGCATGATGTGGAAGCAAACATTTGTCACGCTGCTTTCAGAAAAACGTAAATGTTCCGAATCAATCTGAATTACAATTTGACCAGAATCTATCCGATGAAATTGAAAAACTTTGATTGAAGATAACTGGTTTCAATATTATTTCGCAAAATAAATTTACTAATTTGTATGTTAAACAATATTAATAAATGATTTCTAAATATTGGGTTTAAAGTATGTCGCATGGACTTCAATTCCGTACACCTAATATCAACGCGCGTGGAATTTAAAGGCTCGTGATTGGCCTCTTCAAATCGGACAATTTTAGCAACTTCACTGTATTTGGGCAAGTTTGGTGCAGGGAGATATACTAGCCTGGGATGTGTTTTGAAGAAAATCTCCGAGGAGATATGGTCATATTGGATGTCTTAAGATCGTACTTCAACTTTTTCCAATGAAACTTGCAAAAAAATGGACGTCATGTAAGCCGAATAGTAAGCTGTCGAATAAAGAGGGTTTCCTTAGCTATTGCTTCAGATTAAATTTCGGGCTGAAGATCATATCACCGACGTTGAATCCTCTCTTATTACGTTTAAGTCACGCGTGTCAACTCCATGCACATTGTCGAGTTCATCGTGCCCAACGTCTCCGACATCTCCCCGTGGTGCATTATCTAACTCTGCGTTAAACGACGAGGATGGGTCGAAATCTATCAATAACCCTAAAAGTCATGTTCGTACCCCCCGTAGACCCGGTGGTGGCCAATATGCTAATATGGATGCTCAAGAACTGGAACAGTTGGCGCCATACATGGGATTGTCCGGTTCCGAGTGCGGCGCAGGTGGCGGATCATCTTCTGAATCGGACGATGATTTTCACTCGCGTGCCCGAATTGTTTCGGTTGTAGGATGGTCCCCCATTAGGTCCGTCATATATTTTAAGTTTTTGGACTGAAGGCCCTACACCACCACCCACGCACAACATGGAAGCTAAGTATTATCTGTCGCAAATCTTCAATGAGTCAACTAAATTTTTTCCACTTTCGTAAGCCTAAATTTAGGGATTTATACACTTCATATTTAAAGCCTGTTATGCATTTTGGACATTGAATATTTTCTACCTGAAGTGCTTAAATGCCTAAATTTAGGCTTACGAAAGTGGTAAACATCTAATTGACACAAAACCGCCACCCGATAGAGATTTGGTATACCCTATCCCAACGAGGAGATTGGGAGTAGCATTGGGTCTTATCACTTCCCAATTATATCATTTTTGCGACAATTTTCGGAGCGGATTTCCGACCACGAATTTCGACCGAAAGTTGACGCAAAAAAACAAAAAATCCAAAAATTGCGGAAAAACTGGACAAATGCTACCCATGTTCGGGAAGCATTCCCTGTTGCTTCCCCTGTTGGGGAAGAGTTACGTAACTCAATATTCGCACGCAAACTTTATGAGAAAAACCATAAATTATTTTGTGTCAAATGGTAAATCGTTAAGACTAAATATTATTTTTGTTTGGGCGTAAGAGTGTCGGGGTTTATATATCTTGCTATACATAATATTAACCAAATTCGTGCGCCGAATACAGCGAGATTTGGTACAGAGGTGGAGGGAGATGAGGCGAACAATAGGAGACAAAACTAAAAGGGTTCGATAGTTATAGGGAAACTGCACCAAATTAGCGTGGGCGGAAAACGCTCACGGTTGGTACAGAGGTAGAATGAGATGAGCGGAAGAATATCAGATATAAAAGTACAAATTATGATAAAGTATTCGATAGTTATACGAAATAATAATATTGT